>MCJB01000105.1:5961-30428 GCA_002018475.1 Nicotiana obtusifolia
AGTGTATTATATATACTAAGTGTATAGTATAGCGTATTATATAATACACTATATATATATATATATATATATAAAATTTAGCGACCAAAGTTGGTCTCAATCTGTTTACTCTTTATTTAGCGACCAACTTTGGTCGCTAGTATTAGATTTTGTTTATTTATATTTTATAATTTGATTTAAATAATATTATAATAATTAAAATTTTATAAGTGGATCCCTTTAAGTGACCAATGTTGGTCGCTAATCTGAGTATTTCTTTGACCAAGCAAGTCTGACCAGTCCGGTCAACAGTTTGACGAAATTATCGACCAAATAGCGACCAACCTTGGTCGCTAATATATTTAAAATTATTATTTTATTATTTTCACCAGTTTAGCGACCAACTTTGGTCGCTTTTCTTTACAGACCAATGTTGGTCGCTAAATTTTGGTTGCTTTTTGCAGGAATTTTAGTAGTGATCTAACTAAATTTAGCATTAGTATCTTTTCTGGGCATCCTCATAAATAATACCTAGCTATGAAAATTATTTTGACCAGTATGGCTGTGGAGATTTCTGTTGAGTTGGGAAATTACCTATTCTATTCGTTGGGGTCGAAATAGCAAGGCGTCATGTAAAAACTAACAAACAAACTTTCGTGATCATACGACAAAGAGATATAAAAAGGTATAATATACTTTAATATGATTTGATCAATTGACCTACATCAATCTACTAAAATAAAGAAAAAAACTTACCGAGAGAATAAATTTTTCCCCAAATCAAGACTCTCTTAAAAATTACATTATAGATGCTATTATTTTTGTTGTGTCAAGGAGGGATTCACAATTTATAAAAGTGCAAAACTTTTCCTCGAAAAAAAAGTTCTATCAAATATGGGAGTTATATATTTTTTTAAGTAAAATAAAATCAATTATGGTAAATAATTTTCCTTCCTTTAAGAAAAGATAAAATTAAAACATGGTAAGAAAATCAGTGCAAAAGCAAACACTATTTTTTCTTTGACCGTAATTTTTCATATGCCTTTAATAATTTTGAATTGTTAATTATTATAACTTATATTATTTTTAATGTATTTTCTAAATATATAAATTTGTATTTTGGGAATGTATAGAGAACATATTTACGTGTTATCCTATTTTAGGAGCAATTGCATCATTATATCAAGATTATGGAACCCCAACTTTTGCTATACTTATTGTGCAATCCAGATGAATAATCGGAAAAAAGAATTACTCCGAAGATACATAACTTCATATTTTCCATGAATAAATCCAAATGGTCATAAGTCAAAACTGCTTTTCCAAGACGGAATTGTTTTAATTTCCAGTTGTTAACTAAAAAGGAGGTTATATTACTGGCAGTCTAGAATAGTTATTGGGATACAATTTCTCATCTACGCCTCTATATAAACGCTCTGCTACCAAAGACATTGAATGCAAGCCTTAAACAATTACTTACAACAATATTCTTTGTGATCAAACCATATTTCTCCCTCTGTTATACTTAACCATGGCTATGAAAATCAATTTGATCAGTGTTCTAATATTGTTCTTTGTAGTTGGCATGTACAAATCTCATGCAACTGCTTGAAACCTGCAGCCAGCTGAATTGTCTATGCTGAGAGACACGAGCTGTGGATGGCACGTCATGGACGATTTTACAAGGATGAAGCAGAAAAAGGAAAACGACTCATGATATTTAAAGAAAACATGCAATTCATTGAGTCAGTCAATAGGGCAGGGAATCTGTCTTATAAGTTAGGCATCAATGAATTTGCTGATATTACTTCAGACGAGTTTTTTGCCAGGTATACTGGATTAAACATGCCTTCACACCTTCCATCTTCTCCAATATCGTCGACGGAATTCAAGATTAATGATTTAACTGATGACATGCCGTCTAACTTGGATTGGAGAGAGAAAGGAGCTGTCACTGAAGTGAAGCATCAAGGTGACTGTGGTAAGATACAACATCATATGATTTTAGTGCACCATGTCCTTAGTGACGGATTTGCTCTAGATAGAAATTACTACGTACATCTAACGTTATTATATATATGTGCATGAGTGTGCATGCGTGTGGGAAAGACAAAAAAGTTACTATACTACATATATAAAGATCAGAACTCATCGACTCTAAATTCTGGATTCTTACTGCATGTCCTTGCAAGTAGTTATTTATTACCCTTTCCTTTATAGGTATTTCTCTTTTTAATGTTGATGCACCTGTCTATGTCTTGATATTATGCTACTACTACTAATTTTCTACGTATAGGATGTTGCTGGGCGTTCTCTGCAGTTGGGGCACTAGAAGGAGCTTACCAAATTGCAACAGGCCAAAAGATGGAACTTTCTGAGGAAGAACTTCTCGATTGCACCGGCACCAATAACTATGGCCGCAACGGAGGATTCATGACCGATGCATTTGAGTTCATCATAGAAAATGGTGGGATTTCCAGTGAATCAGACTACCCTTATGAAAGGCAACAAGACAAATGCAGAAGAGAGCTCACACCAGCAGTTAAAAATAAGTAGCTATCAAGTTGTGCCTGAAAGTGAAACAGCATTATTGCAAGCCGTAACTCAACAACCGGTGTCAATTGGAATTTCTGCTAGCCAAGAGTTCCAATTCTACCAAGGAGGAACTTATCATGGAAGTTGCGCAGATCGAATTAACCATGCTGTTACAGCAATAGGATATGGAACTGATGAACAAGGTCAAAATTATTGGTTATTGAAGAATTCATGGGGAACATCTTGGGGTGAGGATGGATTCATGAGAATTATAAGAGGTACTGGAGGTCATTGTGACATCACCAAGTTGTCTTCTTATCCAGTCGATCATTTAATTTATCCTACGGAAGTATTCTATATTTCAGTTTCTAATTATATGTTGCAGTAAGAATTAAAATAAAATATTGGTCGTGCATGCAAAAGTGTTTTGCATGCAGTATCTGGGTCTTTTGTGTTGGAACTTTAATTTATGGAATTATACAAGTGTATTGATTATATATTATATGAAACACAAAATGTAATATTGTGGGGTTGTTGTTGACTAATCAACTATTTTAATTTTCTTAGTTGATGCTGGAAGTTTATTTTTAAGCGAGTATTATATAGTCACTTATCCAAATTTAATAAGCAATTGACCAGAACTTCTCTATACATGAGTACTTTCCATTCAATTTTGTTTTTTTCCCTTCTCTGTCAATCGGAAACAATAGCTATCCAAGTAGAGGGGAAAGAGGTATGATCACACTTAGGATTAAAGATTCACACAGATTAAAAACATGCTATCTCAGAGGAGAATTAAGTACAAGTCTTTCAAGAATTTAAAATCAGTAATCTGTCGAAGAAAGCAAATGAAGATTCAAGAATTTTTGACACCTCAATTTTCTTAAAGCTAGATATTATTGGCCATATTCCAATATTTATATTCAAAATCTGTTTCTAGATCCCCATGACCCTGGATTACTGATAGTAGTTTGTCCCCTTTTTCCATATCAATTTTCCTATTCACCTATTTTATCTTCTCGCAAGAAATAAATTACAGAAGGAAAAAGGTTGCTATCAATTGGCGTTTTTCAAGTATATTTAACACTTCACATTTCTTTGGGAATATAGATGAAAATACATTGTTCGATTTGTGTTCTTTTCTTGGATAATTTAGTGTTATTACCAAGAATATATACATTTAAATTAATCCTTATATATATATATATATATATATATATATATATAAATAAAACCCATTCCGAAAACCTTACGTAAGAAGGAAAAGTCCGAAACCCTTACGTAAGAAAGGAAAAGTCTATATTGTTTGAGTGACCCCCAAAAAGGAAAAGAACTGCGAACTGCAAAGTGAAGAGAAACCCTAGCATCCAAGTCGAAGCAATAGATTGCAGAATACGCAAATCTTTTTAATCAAAGAAACAGAGAAGCTCCAAAGATGACACAAAACACAGATCTTTTCAATCAAAGCAGTAGAGAAGCTGCAAAGATTGCACGAAAGCCAAATCTTTTCAAAGGCCAGCAAAAGAAGATTGTGTGTAACTATTTTAAAGGGAAGAGAGTTATGAAGCCGTTAAAGAATACAACGCAGATGAATGTTGATCCGGTCATGGGAATTCAATTAGACGAGAAAATAATTGGGGATATCCTCAGCAGGTTACCTGTGCATTCAAATGTGCTTCAAAATTTTGGAAGACATTAATATTGGATCCTTACTTTAAAATGAAACATCTCAATCATAACAAGAATAACCAAAATTTCCAAAAACTCCTAATTAGCCAATTCTACATATTCTTCTTTGTTGGTTAAGGATGTGCAAAAGCTTGATTGTTCTAGTGAAGACCTTATTATTTTGTTGTGGAATCAGTAGAACTGCCCATTCCAGAATTACTGTCAGAGACGGGATTTTGTACTTGGGGATTGGGATATGACTCTACTAGTGATGATTATAAGATCCTTAAGATTGATGAGGAAGTATGCAGTGAAATTCTAGCGTTGAAAAGTGGTTCTTGGAAAAATATTGATAGACATCCTACTGGCATCTCCTTTGTCGCGTGGGTACCGAGTCTTTGTCAACTTTACATAGTGCATTTCATTGGCTTGGTATGTCATTAAATTATTCGGTGGTTATTTTTAGTATTGCAAACAAGATGTATGGAGAGATATCATTACCAGAGAAAATGCACTTGATTTGCGATGTGGATCACATGGAACATGGCGTTTCAATATTGAGAGGAAGGCACTTGAATATGGAATGCTTTGTTGTTATTCTACTTCTTATATTCTTGGGAAGGAAGGCACTTTTAAGTTATGGATATTGAAAGACTATAATGTCAAAGAATCTTGGTATCAATTGGCTATTATAACATCTACCGGTCTTTATCAATCCAGACCAAAATATTGGTTTGCGGAGCATGAGTTGCTACTCTTTTCCAGATATCATGGAGATACTGGTTTTGTGTTTGGGACATCCAACGAACCATTTGGATTACAACCTCAAATTGATGCCTATCCGGAAGGATTTGTATATACAGAAAGCTTGATCTTTCCAAAATTATCTACTTAATATTTGCTGAAGTATGATGGAAGCACTTGTTTTTTGTTTTGTTGTAATGATGTTACAACAACCTCTCATACTTATAAACTTTTTTTCTTGCTCGCCAATTTTTGTTTCAGAATGTACTTAACAAAGCCGTTAGCTTGCTTTTATGTTTTAAAAAAACAAACACCCCACCCCTTCCCCCCACACAGAAAAAAAGTAACATAAAAGATAACTCTACACCCTAAGTAATCAAGTAAATACATATTTTACATGTTCAGCACTAATCCGACAAGTTCAGAAGTAATTTCTCTTCAACGCTATATCGAACTCGTAATTACATCTTACCTTATCTCCCTCAAAAAGTGGTTAAAATCAAAGTATAAGAAGTTTCTTCAGAAATTAATTAACATGTTTCTTCTTATATCAGGAGCTTAACTTGAGGGGGATCTTGTTTTTCTCGTATTCAGACTAGCTGTAATTTCCGCTAAAGAAACAGTACACAAAATTTATGGGTCATTTGTCAAAATACTGATCCTCAAGCTGCAAAGTTCAGACAGTATTGCGCGTTTATATCTTTAAGAATATGGGCGGTATTTTATTCTTTTCTGATCGAGTTTGTGAAACTTTTTTTTTTTTTTTTGGTAATTGAGGTTGTGAAACTTATAATGATTTATGATTTAGTTGTGGTTAATTTAATATCACAATAATATATTTCTCATTTGTGTACCAATCACCCTCAGTGGTTTCACATTAATCAACTGTAAAAGAAGAGGAACAGAAAAAGATCTCTTTGGATTGTGGGGATCATATTGAATCAAATAAATAAAAGAAAAAGAAAAAAGGTGATTGGGCGAGGGAAAGACAATTGTGGGAGCCTGACTTGGTGACAACTTGTAAGCAAATTGCAAATTCAAATTGCAAAGCAATTGCATAGCCAAATCGGCAACAAGCCAATTTCATTGGCTATTTGGACGGCAACTTTTGCTACAAATAGAAGTCTCCATTCTCCATTTCAGTACATCAAAACAAGAGAAGCAGAAAGCAGAGAGTAATCCACATATTGTTGTCCGTGAGATAAATAGTGCGTGGTAGTAATATCATAGTGAAGTAATTAAAATAAAGAAAGTTATTTCTTTTGAAGTTGTAGTAGTCTCTTGACACTACCAAGTTGTAATATTATAGTGATATTATGTTGCTCCGCTCGGGTATTATATTTTACCCCGTTAAAAGATTTGGTGTTGTTATTACTCTCTCGTGTTATTATTATTTATCGTGGATATTATTCCTGGGAGGGATATATTTTAACCAACAACGTGGTATCAGATCCATGGCGAATAATGGTCCGCTATCGTAAGTATCCTCGTCTCACAAACGATAATTATGAGAAATGATGTCTACGTATGAAAGTCATTCTTGGCTCCCAGGATGTATGGGAAATCGTAGATAGAGGGTAAGAAAAATTCGATGATGAGGAAACTCTGCCTCAAAATGAGAAAGAGGTCTTGGCAAAGACAAGGAAGAAGGATATACAAACCCTCACACTCATCCACCAATATTTGGATGATGCCATGTTTGAGAAGGTGGCAGATGCTACCACCTCAAATAAAGCTTGGGAGATTTTACAAAATTCTCTTCAAGGAGTTGACAAGGTGAGGAAGGTAAAACTTCAAATTCTAAGGGCTAATTTTGAAGTTTAAAAATGAAAGAATCCGAATGCATTTCAGATTTTTGTTCAAAAGTGAAGGCTGTTGTAAATCAATTGAGAAGATACGTGGAGGACATAGAAGATGTCCGTGTGGTAGAAAAGATCCTTCGCACTTTAACACCTAAATTTGATTTTTTGGTGTGTGCTATTGAGGAGTTTAAAGATTTAGACTCTATGATGGTGGAGCAATTAGAGGGTTCTTTGGAGGTCCATGAAGAAAAGATCAAAAGGCGACAAGAAGTTCCATTGGAGCAACTTCTTAAAGCTCAGGCATCCTTTAAGAACTATAGAGGTAAAAAGAGTTATCGAGGAAACAGACGAGGACGAGGCCGTGGCAGTCATGGAAGAGGAAGAAGTAACGGTAACAACTTCAACAATGAAGTTAAAATCCACCAAACATTCAGAGGTCGTGGTCGTGGACAAAGAGGAGGAAGAGGACGTGGCTACTACCAAGAAAATAATGGACAAATTTATGATAAATCAAAAATAGAGTGTTATATGTCATAAATTTTGCCATTACTCTTGGGAATGTCGTAGCAGTGTTGAAGAGAAAGCTAACCTTATTGACGACAAGAAAGAAGAAGATGAGTCAACATTGTTGTTGGCACTCAAAGAAGAAGACATAGATGACTGTAGCTCATGGTATTTGGACAATGGAGCAAGCATTCATATGTGTGGATGTAAAGAGAAGTTTGTGGAGTTCAATAAAACGGTAAGGGGTAATGTATCTTTTGGAGATACATCAAAGATTCAAATCAAAGGGATAAGTACGATTCTGATTTCCTGTAAAAAATGGTGGCCACAAGTTAATTCAAGATGTTTATTATGTGCCAAAATTAAAAAGTAATATTTTGAGTTTGAGCTAACTTCTTGAAAAGGAATATGACATCCACATGAAAAATATGCATCTTTGGCATACATATTCAACTGGAATTCTAATTGCTAAAGTGCATACGGCAAAGAGTAGATTATTTTCTTTGAATCTTAAGACAATTGATGCAAAGTGCTTGAAGGCTAATGTGCAAGATGAATCATGGTATTGGCTATGCGATTTGGGCACTTGAATTTTGAAGCGCTCAAATCAATGGGAGAAAAGAACATGGTGCATGGGATACCATTAATCAACCATCCCAATCAATTGTGTGAAGTTTGTCTTCTTGGAAAACATGCAAGGAGGAGTTTTCCAAAGGAGGCCATGCCAAGATCAACTAAGCCTCTCCAGCTTGTTCACACTAATGTGTGTGGACCAATCAATCCACCTTCCTTTGGTAAAAGTAAATATTTTCTGCTCTTCATTGATGACTTTAGTAGAAGACTTGAGTTTATTTCTTGAACAAAAAATCTGAAGCTCTTTGCTGCTTTTAAAAATTTCAAAGTACTTGTGATAAAAGAAAGTGGCTTTGAAATAAAAGCTTTAAGGTCCGATAGAGGAAGCGAATTCACTTCAAAAGAATTTAATGACTTTTTTCAATCTCATGGAATTCGTCGCCCTCTAACTATACCTTACTCACCCCAACAAAATAGAGTTGTAGAGATAAAGAATCGAACGATTCTTAATATGTCTAGATATATGTTGAAATTTAAAAATATGCCCAAGGAATTTTGCGCCGAATCTGTTTTTTGTGTAGTTTATTTGAGTAACAGGTTTCCAATAAGAAATGTTAGAGGTCAAACCCCTCAAGAAGCATGGAGTGGAAGAAAGCCAAGTGTTAAGCATTTGAGGATCTTTGGGAGCATAGCCTATACTCATGTGCCACAACAAAGGAGAGCAAAGCTTGACGATCGAAGTGTCAAGCATGTGTTTGTTGGCTATGATATGAGTTCAAAAGGCTACAAGCTATACAACCCAAGCAGCGGCAAGGTGGTGGTAAGTCGTGATGTTGAATTTGATGAAGAATTGGCTTGGAATTGGGAAGCTCAGGAAGAAACTTCATATGATTTTCTTTCATACTTTAGTGATGAAGCAGCACCAGAGACTTTGGAACCTGTGCAAGACACAACTCCACCTCCTTCTCCAACTAATGTTGCATCTCCTTCTTTATAAGAAAGTTCAAATGAACAACCACATAGGTGGAGGAGCATTCAAGAGCTCTATGATGGGACAAAAGAAGTTATTAATTTTGATTTTTTTTACTGTCTCTTTGCTGACAGTGAACCAATGAACTTTGATGAAGCTGCTATAGACAAAAGGTGGAGACAGGCCATGGAGGAGGAGATAGAGTCAATAGAGAAGAACAACACTTGAGAGTTAACGACTCTTCCCAAGGGTCATCGAGCAATAGGAGTGAAATATGTATACAAGACAAAGAAGAATGCTGATGGAGATGTGGAGAGATACAAAGCATGACTTGTGGCTAAAGGCTATAGGCAAAGGCAAGGCATTGGCTATGAAGAAGTCTATGCACCTGTTGCCCGCATGGAGACGATTCGTTTGCTGATCTCTTTTGTGCCGCAAATGAAGTGGAAGATCCATCAACTAGACCTCAAGTCAGCCTTCTTGAATGGCTATCTTGAAGAAGAAGTCTATGTTGAACAACCATTAGGCTTCATGGTCATAAACCATGAAGATAAAGTGTTGAAGTTGAACAAAGCTTTACATGGATTGAAGCAAGCCCCGCAAGCATGGAATAGTTGCATCTTCAAGAAAATGGATTTACTCGTTGTCTCCATGAATATGCTCTTACCTTAAAGTTCATTGTAATGGAGATATCTTGCTTGTTTTTCTTCATGTTGATGATCTTATTTTCACCGGTAATAACCCAAGTTTGTTTGAAGCTTTTAAGAAAGATATGTCCCATGAATTCGAGATGACGGATGTAGGGCTAATGTCATACTACCTGGGCGTAGAAGTGAAGCAGATGGAGGATGGAATTTTCATCTCTCAAGAAATATATACAAAAGAGATATTAAAGAAGTTCAACATGCTCGATTGCAACCCCATGAACATACCGATGGAGAGTGGGACAAAATTATCAAAGTTTGATGAAGGAGAAAAAGTGGATCCCACACTTTTCAAGAGTGTTGTGGGAAGTTTTAGATACTTGACTTGTACCAGGCCAAATATACTCTTTGTATTTGGAGTAGTAAGCCGCTTCATGGAAGCTCCTACCTCAACTCATTTGAAAATCTCTAGAAGAATTCTTCGTTACCTAAAAGATACGATTGATTTTGGGCTATTTTATTCTTCTTCTTGTGATTTCAACCTTATGGGATTTTTTGATAGTGATTATGCGGGAGATATTGATGATAGAAAAAGCACGTCTAGTTTTGTGTTTTTCTTGGGTGATTCTGTTATTTTTTGGAGTTCAAAGAAACAATCCATTGTTACTCTTTTGGCTTGTGAAGCTGAATATATAACAACAACATCATGTACATGTCATGCGATTTGACTGAGAAAATTGTTGAAGGAGCTCAACTTATCACAGATTGAAGCTACAAAGATTTGTATTAACAACAAATCAGCACAGGCACTCACGAAGAATCTAGTATATCATGATCGAAGCAAGGATATTGATAAAATGTGTCACTTCATCGAAGAATGAATTTCCAAGAAGGAAGTCGAGCTCAAATATGTGAAGTCTCATGATCAAATTGCAGATATTTTCACAAATCCTCTCAAGTTTGAAGATTTTCAGAGATTGAGATCATGTTTTGGAATAAAGAGGAAAAATTAAAATTAAGGGATAGATTTGTCGTGACCGTATTGAACAAAATAAATAAAAGAAAAAAAAAGTGATTGGGCGAGGGAAAGACAATTGTCGGCGCCCGACTTGGTGACAACTTGTAAGCAAATTGCAAAGCAATTGCATAACCAAATCGGCAACAAGCCAATTTCATTGGCTATTTGGACGGTAGCTTTTGCTATAAATAGAAGTCTCCATTCTTCATTTCAGTATACCAAAACGAGAAGCAGAAAGCAGAGAGTAATCCAGAGATTGTTATTTGTGAAAAAAATAGTGAGTGGTAATAATATCATAGTGAGGTGTTTAAAATAAAGAGTGTTATTTCTTTTAAAGTTTTAGTAATCTCTTGACACTACTAAATTATAATATTATAGTGGTTTTATATTGCTCCGCTCGGATATTATATTTTACCCTATTAAAAGATTTAGTGTCGTTGTTACTCACTTATGTTATTATTATTTATCTTGGATATTATTCATGGGCGGAATATTATTTTTCCCAACATGGATGAGAATGCAGAATAGACCAAGTGAAAGGTCAATTTTGTATTCAAATTTGAAAGACCAAAGACTGGACAATGACTCGTTTATGCGCTAAACAGAAGATAACAATTTTACTTTCACACACTATTTGGACAATCATAGAATTCCTTTTCCCAACTCCTAATTAATAATTTCAATAATTTATAGACAAAGTAAGGGTAACTAGGGGTTTTCAAGAGAAAATAAAAAATTGAACCAAATAAACAAAAAAAAATGTTTTTTGACCTAGGTTGGTATTAAATTAGTCAAAAAAAAGAAGAAGAAGAAAATAGACCGATTCTCTCTCAGCAAACACAGAGACATATCAACTTAAAAATTCTATGTAATTTTTTTTTCCCATCATTGTAGGGATTTTCGAAAAAAAAAACAATATTTTTCCGAAAAACAGTTGTCTAGAGATATTCCTAATGGGCTCGATGAGGTTTTGAAAGAAAAAGGAGTGGTAATAAGGCTCTTAACTTCAGCTCTTAAGCTTTTTGAATATACTCACTATTTTGGTCTGATAGGAAAAAGGGTTGAACTGTCGTGATAATTCATCCTGAAGATGTTTGGCTTTCTGAATGTATTGGGAAAAAAAAAAAAATTAAGGTTACTTTCTTTCAGATTTGGCGGTTGCATGTCAAGATTTGAGTATACCCTAGTGTTAGCTAGATTGAGCTGTTATTTGACGTGCTACATTTATGCCATTGACGTTGTTAATTTGATATTTAAAGTATTCCAATGATCCTGCAGGCGGCGATGTAGTGTTTCGGTATCTGAACCACTAATTTTCGACAGAAAATATATATATATATATAAGTTAAGTTTTAATCCTGAATTCACTTCGCTTGCAGGCTTACTTAACCGGGACAAGTCAAGTTGGCAGAATGGATATGTGATCCCTACACAAGTTTTTCTTAGGTACGTACTTTTTTTTATTTTTCTTTAATTTGGCCTGCCATGAAAGGGATGGTCGTAGTGGCTAGATTGGTTACTAGTAAAGGGTTCAAATTTAATACACCAATAATTCAAGTATTTTTTACAATATCAAAGCTACTGCTTAACAATCTTCTACGAGATTTGCCACAGGATTGAGATTGTGTGTTCCAGAAAAGTCAAATTATAGATGCACTACGTTCTAGTTTGTTATAATACATCCAATTTACCACACAAAAATTAAAAAAAAAAAAGAAATCTGCTAAAATTAATTTTGTATTTTCACTGGCATTGGTAACTCAAAAAACAGCCAATTAAATTTAATAAATCTTTAAAGTTTTTGATCACGTAAATATTTTCTATTCAGTAATTCAATAAAAATCGAACCCTTCAATTGACTTAAAAGAAAAAAAAAATCTTTTAGAAAAACGGGAACAATTCTAATCTGCACGGTTGATATGCCCATTTTGAATTGTCTGATGATGGTGAGATGGTGACATTGTTGTTAGCAATAAAAAATTAAAAGCATGTTCCATGACAGGCACTAATAATTAAAGTCCTAATTCACTATAAATTGGCATTTGCAGATGGGCAAAATGAAGAACATATCGTAGGAAGTTAATAAGCAACAAAGACAAAAAAAAATACATAAAATTAAGAAAAAAGGGGCCAGAGAGACATGGCTAACATGGCTGAGAAGTGGGAGCAGCTTAGTGGAAAAAACAATTGGGAAGGGCAATTAAACCCCTTGGATCTTGATCTTCGCAAATATATCATTCAATATGGAGAATTGGCTCAAGCAACTTATGACACTTTCATTACAGAGAAAGCGTCTAAATATGCAGGAGCCAGTAGATACTCAATGGAAAACCTTTTTACTAAGGTTGGACTTGACCCACTCAAGTATAAAGTAACCAAATTTTTCTATGCAACTTCATCCATTCCACTTCCTGATGCTTTTATTGTAAAATCATTGTCAAGGGAAGCATGGAGTAAAGAATCAAATTTTATGGGGTATATTGCTGTGGCTACTGATGAGGGTAAACTTGCACTGGGAAGGAGGGATATTGTGGTTAATTGGAGAGGAACGATGCAGAAGTTAGAGTGGGTGAATGATCTTCAATTTTTAGCTGTCCCAGGACCTAAAGTCTTTGGTGATGGAGGTTTGCTTCCTTTGCTTCAACCTTTGGTGCATCACGGCTTCTACAACATTTATACATCAGAAGATCCACGATCACAGTTTAATCAGGCTAGTGCCCGGGATCAGGTGCATATTAACTTGCTTATTTGATAAAGCTTCCATGTTTTTCACAAGAATATGATTGTTTACTTCACAAGTAAGTTTTCTCTTACAAATATCAGAATTTTAAACATAGATACTTTTGAGTCTTAATTAACAACAGTTCAAAGCCCCGTTTGATCGTAAATAATAAATATTTCAGTATCTTCAAACACTAAAGCAAATGTTGAACCTCAATGTTTCGGAAGGCTTGTTAAATATTGAAAAAGTTATTAGAAGAGTATTTTAAGATCTAGAAATAATGGTTTTAACTAACAGATAAACCTTTTCTTTGAAATTCATTTCTAAAACACAAAGTCAACTTCCGTATACTCTTTTTGATCTTCAACATCAAACACTTTTTTTTTCCTTCAAAATATTGTCCAATGGCTACTTGATCATTTCTCTCTCTCTCTCTCATACAGAAACTTTTATAATTTGTCCGAACTCAAGATGCCTACAAGGCAGCGTAACTAAACCCCAAAAAAAAGAAAAAAAGAGAGATGCCAACAGAAATAATAAATTTGTGATCAACATTTGCATTTCTTTATTATAATCTAAAGAAATATTAGGTTATAGGAAATATATAACTTGCATCTTTCTTTCTTTCTTTTAAATTTATATGGATCGAAGGAATTACTAAGTTCCTAGATGAAGCTAAGGAGTATAAAAGTTCATCATTTTCTTCCTCTCAGGTAATTGAAGAAGTAAAAAGATTGGTTGAGGAATATAAGAATGAAGAGGTTAGTATTACTGTAACTGGCCATAGCCTAGGTGCGTCACTTGCAACCCTAAACACGGTTGACATAGCTTTCAATGGTATCAACAAAACAAGCGAAGGCAAGGAATTCTCCGTGACAGCTTTTGTATTCGCAAGTCCTAAAGTTGGGGATCTCAATTTTCATAAGGCATTTTCCAAGCTAGATAATCTTCATATCTTGAGAATTCATAATGTTTTGGATATTGTCCCTAAATATCCACCCGTTGGCTATATAGACGTTGGCGAGGAACTAATAATTGATACCACAAAATCTCCGTATGTGAAGCCTCCTGGAGAAGTTGTCAGTTGGCATTTGTTGGAGCCATACTTGCACGGAGTTGCAGGCACTCAAGGAATAGGAATTTTAGCCGGTTTTAAACTAGAGGTGAATCGTGATATCTCACTTGTCAATAAGCAGTGGGACATACTAAAAGATGAATATTGTATTCCTGGGCTTTGGTGGGTTGACAAGCACAAAGGAATGGTTCAACAGCAGGATGGATCTTGGCTTCTCTTGGATCGTGAGGAGTATGACTTCTGAGAGAGCTAAGGTTTCAAATGTGGTTTTATTTCCTTTCGTGTTATGTTTGAATAAAGGGGTTTCACTACTATATAAATATGTGGTATGCTTCCTCTTATAACAGAGGATAGACTTGTATGTGCATTATTTTCTTTTAATGCTTAATATGAGTTTTATCTTCTCTGTCCACTTAACTTGTATGCTTTAAATTATTTAAAAAATAGATAATGCTATTAGATGTTTGGAAGTACTAGGGAGGCTCACGGGAACATTACTAGAGAACTGCAAAAAATCGTCCACGAAAACCGACCAAAATCGGTCGGAAATATAGAAAAATCGATTGATTTTAATTTGTCGTAACAACTCTAAAGTGTGGCGACCGATGACAGTCGTAATTTTTTGACCGAAGTGGGTCGGTTAATTCAGTCTTTGGTTGACCACTTTAATTGACAACTTTTGTTAGAAAAATAAATATATTGAGCGAACTTGGTTAGTATTATTTAAATTACTTTTTATTTATTTTCAAAATAGCGACCGATTTTGGTCGAAAATATAATTATACGATAATTTTGCTTTTCTTTTTAAATCTTAACAGACCGAGCGAAATCGGTCGGAATAATTAAAAGATAAATTAAAAAATATGTTATTTTCGACCGATTTTGTGGTGTCAATTATTAGTTCACATTGAAAATACCGACGGATGTCGGTCGGAAAAGATGAATTTATGGGTTTTAATATGAGAAATTCCGACCAAAATCGATCAGTTTTCTGAGTAAAAATCTGGCAGAATATGCCTGCTTTTAAGCTACACCACCTGCCCATTTCAACCAATAACAATCCTATAATGGCAGCATTACATTGCTGCCATTCAACCACAATTAACCAACAACAACAACAATTAACCAACAATAATTAACCAATAACAACCACAACAATAACGCTAATAACAACAACCGCAACAACAATGCTAATAACAACAACTACCACAACAACAACGCCAACCACTACAACAACAATACAAATGTTCAAGAACAAAATAATATCAACAATACAATCATCATTCAAAATTATTCCAACTAAATATTCACAAGTTCAATACTTTGTTTAGCAATATACACCATTCAATGAGTTTTTTGTATTGCATCACCTCCATCTTCACTATTAGAAGTTTCATCGTCGGAATGGTTCGAAGGATCATAACGAGAAGGATTAGCATATGAGGAAGGCTCAAGAGACGGGGGAATGGGGAAAGCACCACTGTGGTCGCTCGCCTTGCTCATTTGGTGGCAAGCTCTGAGTGTGCTCCTCCACATTAATCTTGTAGCGGCCCTTTATTTAGAAGATGGAAAATTAATAACTATATATATTATAAACATTAATTTTAAGTTATAGTAGTTAGGAAACTTACATATGTAGTCTTCGCCCAGTCCTCGACCCATCTAGTTGGATCTGTCGGTGCCTTCTTCTTCCGAATGTAAGTCTCCATGAAAAACTCATCATGGGTTATCTTCCTCCCATATTTTTTTTCCTACAAATATAATAAAACATGTTAACTAAATTAAAATATAAATATAGTTTGATAAAAATAGAATTAAATATTTTAAGGAATTACCAGTAGTCTCTTCGCAGTCCCCATGCTCCTTGCACCCACACAGTGCAAGGAGCCACCCTTCTCAGGTGCTCGAGCTTTCTTTCCCAGTTCACTCTTCTTCTCGAACTTCTCAGTGGTCCACTGCCTCAGCAGATCCTCGTGCAGTAGAACCCATGAAGGCTTCTTGTTCTTGTTGCGAGCAGAATAGAAGGAATCAGATAGTCTCTTACGACATTTGAACTCAAAATTTGCAAGAATGGCATTGTTATGCCGGTCCTCCCAGGCACACTTAGTCTGCAAATGAAGTATGTAACATTAGATGAAAATATTATTAATATAATGCTTAAATAGATAAGAATTGTATTGAAACCTTAAACTGGTTGAAAATTTGCTCCACGAGCTCCGGTGGAAAGTCACTCCAAGTCGCATAGGGTGCATCATACAACCGGCCAAGAGCTTCACTGATTATCTTTGTATTATGATGATTAGGTATGAACCTGCAACATAGCAATTATATTAAATAAACAAGACTAGCTATTATAATTCAGCAAAAACAAAGAAGTAATAAATAAATCTTACCCATTGCCCTCAGGCCTGATGATCATCCTATGATAACGATCATACCGCACTTCCTCTAGATCATCTTCCTCCGATGAATCTGAAGCGTGCGTGAAAGGGGAGGCATCTGGCTAAACGCTGCTATCCCGATGGCAAAATCTATAAATGCTAGGAGACGAACACCGCAGAGAGGGAGACGGGGTCCCTGATGAAGATGGCTGCGATCCACACCCCTGCTGCGATCCACACCCCTAGTGTGATCCGGCTGGCTGAAATCTAGGTGGATGTGATCCAGCTGGTGATGAAGCAAATGGAGCAGATGACGGGCGTATCACCACATCATGTTGTGACTGCTGAATCGATGGACCAATGTAACTATATGTAGGATCATGTGGAGGAAGCGGGGTATAGCCCTGTAATGGAGAATGGTAAGAATACTGCTGGGAGGGCGAACGGTAGGTAGTCTGATGAGTAGATGGATGTGGTGGAAAAGATGTGCGCCTAGAAGGTTGATACCGGCCATCAACAGCGGAGGGATGCAAGTGTGGAGTGGAAGGAAGCGATGGTGTGGCACCATCATCATGATCAATAGGCCTCTTATCCTTCCTAAACCTACCTCGACCCCTACCGGTCATCTGCATAAGTTAAAGAAAATATTAGAATTGAGAATATAAATTTATATAAGTTGAGAGCGCTTGAAAAAACTAACATGCTAGTCGTCTTCAAAGTATCCTTCCTCGTCCGAAAATTCTTCCTCTTCACTTATTTCATTTTCATTAGGTGATTCTTCGTCCTCATTTTCTATGATTGTTATTTCCTCCATTTAAACTTCTTCTAATATGCGTTGAGGATACTCCAAGTCATTTTCTAATTTATCATCCACCATTTGGTTAACACTTGAGGTATCATTTTGGTTAGCAACATCTAGCACATTTTCAACTTCCACCCTACCAACATGCTTAGTTTTGATTACCACCAACCAATCAGCCTTATCCCTCCTTAATGGATATGGAGCATAATACACTTGCCTAACTTTTTCTGCAATTATATCCTCAAATGTAGAATATACATCGTCATGGCCAAATGGACTCACGAAGTCACTGAGCGATACATTGAAAATCTTGCAGAAACCTTCTTCTCGCTAGAACCTCGCTTAAAACAAGATTTTTAACAAAATTACAACTTTCTAAATCTGCATCACCCTTATAATACAACATGCAACCATCTTCACAACAATCGATTCTCATAGACGAGAGTCCAAACTTTGAAACCAATCTTTTAGCCTTATAGAAATCTTCAGGTATGTTGAAAGTTGGGTCAACTAGTTCACTCATAAGTCCAATGAAAGAATTCATTCCCGCTTGAGAAATATTGGTATCTGATTTGATACTTAATAATCTAACCATAACAGACAACTGAGAGTGCATACTCCTTTCACTTAATGGACGACTAGCGGCCTCTAACTGTTCATAAAAATGTTTTGCCTCTTCGTTAGGAGCTTTACAACACTTTCGTGGGTTTCAAATTCGAAGTGCATCCCAAAAGCATCCGCAACCCTTTCATGGTATCTAGGATGTTGAACGTTATTCCCTACCGACCTACTACTTTCACCAACAACTACGTTATGAAATACACCATCACTACCATCAACCTCTCCATGGCTGTCCTCACAAAATAATTATCCATAAATCATTTTTTATAAAGATGAGTCTTAACATCCTCCGATCCAAAAAAATGCAAACACTTACACTTCATACAAGGACACCTAATCATCCCTCCGATTTGAAATGGTTCGAGTGATATTGCATGCTTAATAAATTCATTAACCACTTCTATAAATTCCTCCCTAAAAAACCGACGATTAGGATAATTCCTGTTATACATCCAACTCGATATTCCATCTACATAGAGAACAAATAAATTGCATGTTATATTAATTTGAAAGTTCACATATATTCCTAAATAAGTTCTTTTAAAATTCAGTTATAAGAAGTAATTTGAAAGTTCACATATATCCCTAAATAAGTTCTTTTAAAATTTAATTAAAAGAAGTAATTTAAAAGTTCATATATATCCATAAATAAATTCAATTAGCTTAGATTGTATTGTTACACTTAGTATTAGATTGAGAACTAGCTTAATATATATGAGTTGTACTCCTTCTGTGGCTAATAACACCTAATGATTGTTAGATAATTTTGTATTTTAGATAAAGAAAATTCAATGAAAAAGGGTCACACGCTAAAAAGTTATAATAAGATTCTAAAGACTTCTAAAGAATCCATAATCATAAACTTGCTCTTTTATATAGAGTGTAGAGACAAGTATCTTGCTCAATACAAGTGTTATGTCTCTAGAGATAAGCATCTTAGCACCTAAGACAAGCATCTAGGTCTTCCAAAATGTAAAAATCCAAAATTACACAAAATACCTATTCGAAAAGAGGGGCTAGAGTACAAATATGAACGCTTCTAATATGAATAATCCTAAACGATAAATGATAACACATGAAATATTTCAAAGGTTCAATGACAAGGCAACTACATTGGGTAACTTTGGAAGTGTCATATAATAAGATTGATTTATCCTTGTAATTTATTTTAAGTTTTAATTATCAACTCACAATTATACAACTAAATTTAATTAAATATTAAGTAAATCCTAATTTATACAATTAAAATAACTAAAATTGCTTAAATTCAAAAATGTAGATAACTAACCTTGAAATGCTAGGATAGGGGGTTTGATTTTAGGTGGCGGAGGAGGCAGTGGGCTAGTGGAACAATGGCGAGGAAGGGGAGGGAGACTTCTAGGTGTTTAGTGAGGAGGGAGATAGGAGTTGATTTTGGGTGGGGATTTGGGGGGAATCACGACTGTAGGGAGGAGAAGAAGAGAGATGGAAGATAGATAGAGAAAAGAGGGAAATGGTGAAAAACCCGTCTGGTACAGACCTAATTTGAAAGCTTTCGATCGAAATCGGTCGAAAATTTCGATCGGTAAGTTTAAGTGGCCTTTGATCTTTTGACCACGACCATTCTGAACGAAGTCGATCAGTAATTTAATGTTAAATTAAAAAATAATTATGTGATTTAAATACCGACCGAAGTCGGTCGATAATTTTTAATTTTAGATTTAAAAAAAATTATTTAATTTAAAACTTGACGAAGTCGGCTAGTTTTAGCTAAGATACAAATTAATTATTGGTACTATATAATATATAATTTATTGTGTATGTACACACACACACACACACACACATATATATTCTTCAATCATGTGATTTGACCGAGCATATGTTGTTGTTACTATAACTTAGGTTTTAATATAGCACTACATCTTATAACACTATACATTTTGTTTTTAAATATGTTATAGCCGATTCTTAGACTCGATTGCTCCAACATTAATAATAGGTACTATATAATATATAATTAATTGTGTATGTATATATATATGTATATATTCATACACACACACATATACACACACACACAATACATATATATCTATATATATATATATATATATATATATATATATATATATATATATATATATATATATATATATATATATATATATATATAGATATATATATATAGATATATATATATATATATATAGATATTCATTCTCCAATTGTGTGATTTGGCCAAGTCTATGTTGTTGTTGCTACAATTTAAGTTTTAATATAGCACTACATCTTATAACACTATATATTTTGTTTTTAAATGTGTCATAACGTGTTGGATGCCGATACTTAGACTCGACCGCTCCAACATTAAAACTCAATATATATTTAATTTACTAAGGCCGTCAGTACGCCCGAAGTCGGTCGGTTTTAGCCAAGATCCAAACTATAGGTACTACTTAATATTTAATTATTTTTGTACGTATATACATACACACACACACACATATATATACATACACACACACACACATACACACACGCGCGCGCGCACACACACACACACATATATATATACTTCAATCATGTGATTTGACCGAGTATATGTTGTTGTTGCTACAACTTAAGTTTTAATATAACACTACATCTTATAGCACTATACATTATGTTTTTAAATGTGTTATAGCGTGTTTAATGCCGATTATGTGTCAATTGATCTATTGATGAATTATCCGAGCAAAGCACTAATAATTATATAAGGCGATCGAGAATAAAAAATTCAAGACTGTGTAGATTGTACACATCTTGGAGCATCTAGTCACTCATTGTACTGGAGCATCTAGTCACTTAAACTCCAAGATTTGTTTTCTTATTTAGTCATTGATCAAGCATTTGAGTATGAATAGTTGAGAATAAATCATCAATGCTAGTCATATGTATGTAAGTGTAAATTATCATAAATAAAATAAAATCATACACTATATTAGAATCTAATTATACGTATACGGATATGAAGTGTAATTTATACGAAGGCACACGGATGATAAACACTATATATATAATTGATCGAGTTTAATTGATATATATATGTGTGTGTGTGTGGGTGTATTATATATATAATTTATATTGTTAAATATATATAAATAGATTGTAAATAATAATAATAATTTATAAGTGATTGACTATTTTTGACCACTAATACCGACTGAAACCGGTCGGTATATTCGTAATAATTTTTGGTAATAGGAAAAAAATAATTGAGCCTGGGCGAGAAAAATTAAGTTAAAATTTTCGACTGAATTCGGTCGGTATACTTGAATTTTTTTAATTAAACTTTTTTTGGTAGATAATATGCAAGTCTGACCATGACTTGGTCAAATATTGACCAATTTTCGACTGAAATCGGTCGAAAAATTTGTATGTGCCAGATAAAGTACTATTTTTTTTTATTGTGGGACCACTTTTTTCGACCGAAAGTGGTCGGTATTTTTTAGTAAAAAATTTTATTTGACTTTTGCGATCAATCTAGTTATTTTCCGACCAATTTCGGTCAGTTTCCTCTTCCGACCAATTTCGGTCGGTATGGGTTGGACGGATTTTGGCAGATTTCTAATAGTGGAATAAGACACAAAAAATGTGCATATTAGAGAGGTTCTGCATAATTGGTGGAGTGAAAATATCAGTAATATTGTACACAAAACTCTTCTGCAAATTACTCCTATAATAATTTGTTTGGAAAATCTGGAAAGCTTGTTGTGCTTGCAAGTATATATGGGATCAAAAGAATTTCAAGTTGTACAAAATGAAGCAGCAAATAGAATGGACTATTCAGGGATGAATCTTAGCTTCCCTACACGCAACTAGAATGACTCTTGGTTACACATATGTGAAGTCACAAACTGAGACCTATCCTTATCTACACTCAAGTATTTTGGAATAAACCTGAACTTGGTTGGGTCAAGCTAAAGACAGATGGAAGCTATATTTTAGAGAGTGGTAAGGCTGGTCAAGGAGGAGTTATCAGGAATGATATTGGGGATCTTATTATAGAATTTTCTATCGCAGCTAAATGCAGTAGTAACAACTTGAGTGAGGCATTAGTAGCTAGATTTGGAGTCCAATGGTGTATTCATAAAGGCTATCCAATTTGGCTTTGGAACTAGACTCACAGATAGTTGCTAAAATGAGCCAAGAGGAGCATACCAACAACTACAAGCTTAAAGGAATGGTTGAAGACATTGCACCAAACATGAACCTTGCCAACACAACCATAACTTACTGTTTCCGGGAAGCAAATCAAGTTGTGGACTTCTTGGCAAAGATGACAGCTACTTCAGGGAAAGACTCCTTCTACTACACTTTTCAGGATCTTCCTAAACATGCTAAGGGTCCTTTTCAACTGGATAAGTTTCAACTTACAAGCATTAAGACTAGATATGATAAGGCCAATTCCTTTGTAAGTTAAGAAGTAGCAGAGATGGAGTAGGATCTAATATAATCTACCTACTCCCTTCTTTTGAAGAATGGATTAGTTTTCCATTCTTGTGTTGTATTTTGAGGTAAGGTCTATGTCACGACTCCAATTTCTCTCCGTAGAGTGTCGTGATGCACCTAGTCTCTAAGACTAGGTAAGACTAGCAATTTCCGGAATAACTGAATATAAAACAGAACTCAAATCTCAACACATGATACATAAATAGAAACTGCGATTGAAATAATTATAACTCCCAAAATCCGGTGGAAATAAGTCACAAGCTTCTAAGAGAAAATACTAAGTGTCTCTATATATCAGAGTCTAAGAGAATAAGGAAAAACAGCATAATAAGATAGAGGGGGACTCCAAGGTCTGCGGACGCTGGCAGATATACCTTAAAGTCTCCACGTACGGTCCAGCTCACTGGTATCTGGCCTGGTAGGAAGAACTTGGATCTGCACAAAAAGATGCGCAGAAGTGTAGTATGAGTACACCACAATGGTACCTAGTAAGGATCAAGTCTAACCTCAGTAGGGTAGTGACGAGGTCAGGTCAGGGCTCTACTAAAATGAAAGGAAATGAGGCAGAGAATATAATAATACAATGAAATTGAGTGAGAAATGAACAACAAGAAATTTCAGAAAAGGTAACAGCACAGCAAATAGAGGTAAACAACCGGGGCGCTCCTGAGGTATCGCCTCGTAGTCCCAAATATAAATGCACAACAGGGGGATCTCCCGAGGTACCGCATCATAGTCCCAAAAGTAAATATGTAACAGGGGGATCTCTCGAGGTACCGCCTCGTAGTCCCAAAAGTAAATATGCAGCAGGTGGATCTCCCGAGGTACCGCATCGTAGTCCTAAAAGTAAATACATAACTCGTAACATTTGGAACAATGAATTTACAGTAAGGAATCATACGGTTAAACACTGAATACAAGATCGTGGAGGCAAGTAATGCAACTAAGCATGTTGCACAAATTTCAAGTAAAAGTTAAGACACGCAGACATGCGATACTAAGCTAAACATGACAGCTACACATGCTAAGGCAACTCAGTTAAGGAATTTAAAAGAAGACTACTCAGCAAGAACCGAAATTTCCACATTTAACCCGTGTACGAACTCATCAACTCGCGTACACGGCATTCACATATCACAAATTGTTACAATAGTACCAAATCCTAAGGGGAGGTTCCCCACACTAGGTTAGACAAGTCATTTACCTCAAACCAAAATTCACTCAAAGCTCCGCCATGGCTTTTCCTTTCGAACAAGCCTCCGAACCAACCAAATCTATCAAATTATCAACCAAATGATTCAAAATAAGCCTTAAAAACTACTCCCGAATGAAAAGATTCAATTTAGATCATTATTGAAAAAGTCAACAAAAGTCAACTCTCGGGCCCGTTTGGTCCAAACACGAAATTCAGACCAAACCCGATTACCCATTCACCCCCGAGCCCGGTTATGTAATTTGTTTCGAAATCCGACCTCAATTTGAGGTCTAAATTCTAATTTTACAAAAATTCCTAATTTTACCCAAATCCCCAATTTCTACCATGAAACCCCTAGATTTTAGGTTAAAATCTTATAAAATGTAATGGGTAATTGAAAGAAAGTAGGTTAGAATCACTTACCAACGAATTGGGGAAGAAGAGCTCTCGGAAAAATCGCCTCTAAGGTTTCTAGACTTGAAAATTTGAAAGAATGAGAGAAATCCCGTCTAACTCAGCTTTTACCCAGCTGTTGATGTCGCAATTGCGAACTCCTCTCAGAATCCCAGTAATCCCAATTGCGATACTTCAGTCGCAAATGAGAACCCTGATGCCCTCGCAAATGCGGACCTGTTCTTCACAAATGCGAAGATCATCAATAAAATGCTGAGTCGCAAATGCAACTCTGCCTTCGTAAAAGCGGAAATGGCAAGTTCGCAAATGCGAACTTTATCTCGCAAATGCGAGGACCCCCCCCCCCC
>MCJB01000105.1:38444-60864 GCA_002018475.1 Nicotiana obtusifolia
TATATATATTATATATATATATGTATATAATATATATATATATACATATATATATTGCCTTATATAACCTTTGTACATATTGTATATATATATTAATATGTATATAGTATATATATTATATATATATATATGTTGCCTTATATATATGTATATATATATATGGCATATATATATATATATAGACATATATATATATATATATATATATATTGTCTTATATAAGCCTTGTATATATTATATGTATATATATATATATGTATATATATATATTTACCATATCATATTTAAAGACAAAATAAATTGCAAAGAAATATTCAAGAGAATGTCTTATAATTTTTATTATTACGACATTAACAAAAATGGCAATATCTTTCTTAGTCTTCCTTCCCCCAATGGAATGAGCACAACAAGGTACTAATGCCACCATTAGGAAAAAAAACTAAGGAAGATGTGCCAAAATACAAGTTACATAATAAACTAAACAATTATCTTTCTTAGTCTTCCTCCCCCCAATGGAATGAGCACAACAAGGTACTAATACCACCATTAAAAGGAAGAAAAAACTAAAAAAGTTACATATTAGTCTAAGTATTATCCCTAACAAATCTCATAAATCCTTCGAGGTCCGGAGGAATTTCCGTTGGCGGTGATGAAAAAGAGGCTTGTTCATCACCGCTTCCGGGCGAAGCCGCATCCTGCGCAAGTTCCGCTAGCATTTCTTCATAAGCTTCATCTACATCCGGTTGTGATTCTGCAAGTCCGAAATTTCTTCTTTTCGAACGGATCCAATCTCGGAAGAGTGCTGCCTTTTCCAAGCTCTCCCTCATCGACGCTCTATGATCACCAATTTGAAGTCTCGCTTGACTGAAAGCGCTCTCCGATGCCACCGTTGAAGCTTGAATGGTTAAAATATCTCGAGCCATCCTTGAGAGAACCAGATAGTGTTTTTGTTTGTCCTTCCACCATTCCAAAACATCGAAGGAGCCGTCGGGATTCTTTGATTCAAGTCCCTGCGACAAATACACTTGAAGCTCATTTAGTTGTGAACTACCACCAATATTATCACCTTGGGAACCCCTGAACTCCGTCCAAGCACTGAGGGCCTTTAGGCCAGCAGTTCTTTTAGTTGATCGTGAAGTAGACGAAGTAGGAGTTGGAATATTTGGTCTAGCATGATCTAAGGCAGTTTGATATGCATTATAAATTATTTGTGCATTTACTTTAATTGAGGCTTGTGCAGGCAAATTCTTCAGGTGAAAGTGATAAAGACCTATAAATTCTAGAATACTAAAGCTCTGGACCTCCTAATTTCATTGTAGGGTTTAACAGTGCGGCAACGCCAAAAATAGGGGGGATAGGAAAAAAATATTTTTTAAACTTTTCTTTCATATAATGAATAGCAACTTCATAAGTTACCCCACCCTCTGAAAATTGATCAAATAAATCTGCAAGTGCAGCAATATAAACTAAACAGTTAGAAATAGTAGGATAGTACTGCCCAGATAAGTCGTTTGTTGCTATTGAAAATTGTTCTAAAAATCTATAAAAAATTTTACGTTAGTCCAATCTTGATTAGTTAGGTGCTCGTCGTCATCATCATCACCATCCCCTACACGAGCATTGTAGGTTGCGCTAATTGGGTTTCTATATTCGTAGGTGACAACTAGACTTTCATACATATAGTTCTATCTAGTTGGACAAGGTTTAGAAACCTTTCTTTCCCTAAGGCCAAATTCATCACATTTTTTAAAATATTCTCTTAGTCTACTTCTACGGTTTGAGTAAAATAGCCAATTAAGAGCCATTTTTACCTTTTCAATTTCTATATTTAACATTTTCATACCGTCACCAACAATTAAATGATAAATATAACAAATGCACCTAACATGAAAAATATTAGAAAATGCGGGATTTAAAGTAGTTGTAAGCATGCCTATTGCATTGGTGTTACTAGAAGCATTGTCCATTGTAACAGACATTATTTTATCTCTAAACAAAAATATCTACAAATATCTGATACTGTGCTAGCAATAAATTTACCCGTGTGGCGTGAGTTAATAATTCTATACGCAATAATGCGTTTTTGCATTATCCAGTCCTCGTCTGTCCAATGACTTGTAACGGTTAGATAGTCACAGTCATTGGCACTTCTACCTATATCCGTAGTAATAGCAATGCGACAATCTATATGAGTAAATAGATATCGCAAATATTGTTCATATTCGTGCTTATATTTATAAATGTCGGCCTTTACGGTTGCACGAGGCCATCCTTTATAAGTAGGGTTATAAACTTTTCTAATATATTGTACAAAATGGGGGTTAGAAGGAAAGCTATATGGTAAGCACATAACAGTTACCATTTTTGTTAATTCTTCACGATCCTTATTTGGATCGTAATATAAAATTCCACTGGTAACGGTGTTAATTCTCGGTTGGACTACATTTGAACCTGCACTAGTGTGAGCCGGATTACCTACACCCGTCCCCTCTTCCGCAGCTTTCGTTTGTAAATATATTTGTTTATCTCTAGGGTGTTTTAATATATGCCTAGTCAAACTACCCATACCGCTACGGTTGCCAGTAAATTTATGAGCCAACAAAGACTCACAACTTTTACACTTAGCTTTATTTTCTTCTCTTAGTTGAGTAAAAAAGTTCCAAATTAGAGATGTTTCGGCCCGTCTAGGAGATCTTCTATCAAATGTAGGGGTTACTACAGGAGGGTCAGGTGAGGCATCAGTTGGGTTATTAATTGGACTAGTAGGTGTATCATCTAAATCCAGTTGGGTTTCATTTAAAACAAGGATGATCACTATCTAGAATAATAGGTGCAGTAGGACGGGTAACAGGGGGAGGAGGAGTAGCTTGGTACTAGATTGACCAATTTTTGATTTTCCCTTACCCTTACCACCAAATATTTTTTTCAATGAAAAATCCATATTAATTATAATTACACTAAATAAAACAAACACAACAACAATATTAAAAATTAAAGAGTTGGAACGAGTTTACCGAATTGACGAACAACTTCTTGAAAATTGAATATCGTTGAAGACTTAAATACTTCAATTCACCAACTTGACAATTTTTCACGAAATTGAAATAATAAAGTAAGCAATTATGAAAATAATTAGAGAGAGATTGAGAGAGATTGAGAGAATTTGTGAGTAAAAATGAAAGAATGAGGGGGTATTTATAGTTGAGAATAGGTAAAAAGTGTATTTATAAAAAGTTTGGGGTTAAAATAAAATTTGGGGGCCATTTGGCTATTTTTGAATATTAAACGGTCAAAATAATGGCCCAACGGCTAGATTTTAGAAATCTGGCCGTTGGCCTTTTTTTTTAAAAAAAATAAAATAAAATTTTACCGTTGGGCCCACTGGGCTTGGTGGGCTTTGTGTGTAGCCCGGCCCGTCACGGGCTTAAGACCGGCTAAGGCCCAGGACCGCTAGGACCGGCCCACGAGGCCTGTTTGGTCCACCAGGACCGCGGGCCCGTGCCGGTCCCGGGCCTGGACCGGCCCACTTTACAGCCTTAGGTGAAAGTTTAGGCAGGGTGAGCATTCCGGCAGTTTGAATTGCATATGAAAATTTTTGTTTGAATTTTCAGTTTTCGGATTGAAAAATGACAATTCAAATACAATCCAAATAAATCGAATTGGATCGGAGTTTTTAAAGCTCGGTTTCGAATTAATCGGTTAGGATATTTTCGATTTACGGTTTTGAGCTTATACGTTGAGATGTTTCTTCTTTTTAGAAAAATGAATATCCAAATGAAGTACTCATGTTAAATTGCCTGAAAAGTTCTCCATTCTCACCGCAATCATCCAAATGAAGTATTCAAGTAATGAAATTATTATCAAAAAATAAATAGAGACATTAATACGGCAGATAAGAAGTAGAAATAGTAAAATCATGTCCAAATAGAAAGTATTCTCATAGTAACTTAGTAATTAATATTGAATAAATATAATGGGTAGGGTATTGAACAATTGACATATGGACAATGGACTAAATATATAGTATAAGAATTTCGAATTTTCGGATACCCAAAAATTTAAAGTACCATATTCAATACCCAATCTAAAATCCATTTAAAACTTTAATTCAAAATTCAATTCGTAATCCAAAAATTTGGATTTCGGATTTTCCCATACTATACCCGCTCCTAATTTAAGTAGTCAACCAAAACTGAGTAAAGGATACGTTAGAACAACGACAATGGAGATTGATTTAATTAAGTACCTCGCACATTCTCACTGCATAGTCAAGGATAGTGGTCCCTTTAATTTCCCTGCCCTTAGGGGAATTCTACTAAGCAGAAATAGGAAGCAAATCAGGAAAGAGATAGCTTAACAGGACGAAGAGTTTGGTTGGTGAAGAATTCATTTGAATAGCATTATATTCTCTTAATTCTGAACGTAATTTTAGTGACAATTCAAAGAAACCTAAAATATTTCAGGCTACATTATTTTGAGATTATCAATTGCCACCAATATCACATGAAATAATAAATATAATTAGCTTGTGTAATTATGGTTCTACCACTATGTGATTATTAATAATCATTAAACGTTTAAAGTTAATTCTGTTTTTCTTGAGTTAAAGATTTTGTATGTTCATGCAATAATTAAAGTTTTGGAGGAATGACGAGAAAATATTATTTTCCCATCAACTCATAATAGTGGGCAGATCAATACTCGACGAAGATTCCTACGCAAATTTGTAGGTCCAAATGTTTGGAATATAATGCCATTCGATTCATTGGCTCTAGTCAATTACTTCTTCTAACCGTATCAATTATTAGGGGTGTCAAATGGGCGGGTTGGGTCAAATTTGGACGGATTAAAATGGGTTGAGTCAATAATTAGGCAGGTCAAATGACCCGTCCAAAAGTAACTTGAGCTAAAATGGGTTGGGTCAAGATGGACTAAATTTGGGTCATAGCCCAATCCGTCCAACTCTTATTAAGTTTTACTTAATATGTGTTGTTTTCTTGTGAAATGTATAATTGCTGAATAAGACTTTTTCTTTTGTTATGGTCATATATAACATATTAAACCAAAAAGAAAAGTTATTTCTAAGATATTTTAGCAAAGTTACTCATTAATTAATTTGGACTAAAAATTAATTTAACTTTAAATGAATTAAAATGAATTGGATCAAAATAGACTGAGTTCAATAAATAGATGGGTCAATAGCCAGCCCAACCTTAAACGGGTTGGACGAATCATTTGTGTACAATGAAATTGGAATGAAACGGACTGGCATGGCACTTGCAGAAGCTGAAACGCGCAACTCGACAAATAGTCCGAGCTATGTTATATTATTAATTATAAGAATTTTTAAATTAATAGCGTAAGTAATACAAATACTTCCCTACCGCGTGCTCTATTTGAATGAGAAAAAAAGGAAAGAAACAAAACCCTGTTTTGCATTGTTTAATCTTTGTGACTTGAAGTCGTTCTAGTCTCCTAGAAAGTTTAAATGGGTTAATTTCTTGTATAGGAAATGATAGATAATTAGTCTAATATTTACTTTTTTAATTAATTTATCAGCCTCGCTTTTACTTTCTACAGTGATGGAAGGTTTGGCATTGACCCCTACCTTATTTATTAATATACATATATATATATATATATATATATATATATATATATATATATATATATATATATATATATATATAAGGAGTAAAAAAGAAGGGAGATATCAAACCAAACCTCCCATTAATAAGTGTTTGTTAGGATCGAAAAACTCAGGTGTCATGCGGAAGCTAGCAAAGCAAATTATAATGATCCGGCCGGTCATTTGAGTATTTGAGCCCTGATCCCCGATTTATTGCCTCCTCTATGTTATATTGTGATTATGTAACTTGCCGGAATGTTTGATTTTGGTTTTGGGTGCGTTTCGGAGTAAAATGGGACACATAGTCCTTAAGTTGGAGTCTTAAATTGATAGAGTTGACCAGATTTTGACTTTTGTGTAGAGGACATCCGGAATGGAGTTTTGACAATTCCAATAGCTCTGTATGGTGATTTTGGACTTAGGAGCGTGTCCAGATGTCGATTTGGAGGTTCGTATGTCATTTCGGCGTGAATTTGCGAAAGTTAAGAAATTGAAGGTTTAGAAGATCGGAAAGTTTAACCGGGAGTTGACTTCATTGATATCGGGGTCAGATTACGATTCCGGAAGTTAGAATATGTCTGTCATGTCATTTATGACTTGTGTGCAAAATTTGAAGTCGATCAGAGTTGTTTTGATATGAAACGTGATTAGTTTTGAAATTCGAAAATTCATAAGTTCATTAGGCTTGAATCCATACGCGATCCGTGGTTCTAGTATTGTTTGGTGTGATTTGACGCTTCAAACGCGTTTGTATGATGTTTTAGGACTTGTTGGTATGTTTGGTTGAGGTCCCTGGGGCCTCGGGTGTAATTCGGACCATGTTTGGCGCATTTCGGAACCTTGAGGATTGCAGAAGCTATTGGTTTTCTACAGGTCTGGTTTCCTTCTACATGTTCGCAAAGGTTGTCCAGCGTTCGCATAGAGTCTTCAGGGGTTGCTAGAAATTTACTCTTCGTGTTCGCGAAAGTGAGGACGCGTTCACGAAGGTTCAGTATGTTTGCGCACAGCGATCGCGAGCAGGGAGCCGCGTTTGCGAAGGAGAGAGACATGCCGGGGGACCTCACGCGTATGGTCTACGTGTTCGCAAATGAGGCTTCACGTTCGCGAAGCTTGGGATCGTTTGGTCATCGCGTTTGCGAGTGGGTTCTTACGTTCGCGTAAGAGGCATTTGAACAACAACATAATTTGTTCTTCGGGAATGCGAGGCACTTTCCGCATTTGCGAAGAAGAAATCACTAAGCAGTAGAATAAGATTTCAAAATCGAGGGTTCATCTCATTTTTCATATTTTAGACCTAGAGAGCTCGGTGTGAGGCGATTTTTTGAGGGTTCTTCATGGAGATCATTGGGGTGAATGATTCTAACCCGTACTGGACTATATTTCATGAATCTATTACTAGTTTCATCATCTAATTAGGAAGTTGAATTAGAAATTTGGGAAAAAATTGCGAAAATTTCTTAGACTACAATTTTAGAATTTTGAAAGGCGATTTGAGGTCGAATTTATTTAATTCTTGTATGGTTGGACTCGTTGTCAAATGAGTGTTCGAATTTTATAATTTTGATCGGGGTTCTGATATGCGGGCCTAGGTTGACTTTTTGAGTTGACTTTTTATTTCTTTGTAAAGATCGTAACTTTATTATTCGAATTAGCTTCCTATATTTTATATTTATGGTATGAATTTGTTTTGGCTAGATTCGAGCCGTTTGGAGTTGGATAATCGAGAAAAAGGCCTACTAGTGGATTGAGTTAGCGTGTTTTGAGATAAGTGTCTTGCCTAACATTGTGTGGGGAACTACCCCTTAGGATTTGGTGTTGTTTATGACAATTACGATGTGTGGAAGCTGTGTACGCAAGGCGACAAGTGTGTACACGGGGTAAATGTGGAAATTTACCGATTTTTGCTATGTAGATTCCTTTCATGCCTTAATTGAGTTATCTTAATCTGTTATATTCATCATCATTAGTCTATTTTCATATGTTCTACTTGTCTTATCTCTTACTTGCTAATTGCTCTACATGTTTAGTTGAAGTTCTTGTTTCCCTTATTCCATATTCTTTATTTAAACGTTGAACTCTTTACTTGAAGTTGTTATTCTTGGAATATCTTATTGTTGAAATTGATATTGAGTTAAAAAGGTTGTGATTCACATTGAGGCAAAGTGTTAAGTTGTGAAATACTATTCTGTTGAGTTATTCACTTCCGGTTGTTATTGTTGAGGACTCTTGTGTATATTGTGGTTGAGCCATAGGCTCTTTACTTTAAAAATACTGTTATTGTTGATTTCTTTGGCAAGTTGTGTTATTGGGCACTTGAGGTGCGATTTGTGATACGTCATGATATTGATACGCATGCGGTGGTATAAGGTTTTTGGGGTTGAAATGCATACGGTGAGATAAAATGGTCTTGATACGCGTGGCTAGTAGGGAAACTATTAAAAGTCATGTGATGTGATATGGTGGGCTAAAACACGGGATGCTATTCGGGAAAACGATTTTCAAAACCAAATATAAGGCTCCCGCGGTGATATAAGAAAGATTTTGAATTGATTTGTGATTGAGACTACGAGGCGGTACCTCGGTAATGACTCTTTGTTGATACTTCTATTTCATCACTTGTGTTCTATTATTTTGTTCCGTGTTATAGTATCCCTTGTTTTCTTCTATGACGTATTATTTGTCTTAGTTCAGTGTAGCTATTCTCGGTGTACTTCTTTAATTGCCTCATTTCTATTGTTGTCATTATTTCACTGTTATGCACTTGTTCAGTTTCTTATTTATTCTAGTAGGGTCTTGGCCTGACCTCGTCACTACTCTACCGAGGTTAGGCTTGGCACTTACGGGGTACCTCCTACCAGTCCAGGCACTAGCAAGAGCCCAGTTTTCGGAGACTTCAAGGTATAGCGTCCGCAGGCCTCAGAGTCCCCCTCTACTCAGTTTATTTTATTCCCTTATCCTTTATCAGACAATGATATATAGAGATATTCAGTATCACTTCATAGAGCTTGTGACTTGTATTTCGCCGGGTATTAGGCAATTATATACATACTGAGTTGTGGAGATTTTCCTTATATTAGTTGTTGAGTTTTGAGATTTTAATTATTATTTTAATTATTTCTGCATAAATGTTAGGCTTATCTAGTCTTATAGACTAGGTGCCATCATGACATCCTACATAGGGAAATTGGTGTCCTGACACAAACCTTGAACAAGGATAAATTAGACAACTAAAGAGAAATATACCAAAAGAGACGTAAATATTTAAAGTGGTTCGGTCAATTGACTTACGTCCACGGGCGGAGATGAGCAATCCACTATATAAAAGAGCAAACACAAGTAACACACTAACACCTATCTCGAAAAGTTCTCTCCCTAAACAAGACTCTTAAACCCCATATGGCTACATTGTAGATACTATTGAATGAGAAGGAAGGATCCTCAATTAATAGAAGTCAAAACCCTTTTTCTACAAGAAAAGAGACTAGCCAAATACGGAAGATTCATAAGTTCCTTCAAAAACCCCAATCATAGTAAATATGTTGTCCTTTCCTTCAAGAGATATGAAAACCAAATATGGCAAGAAAATCAGGACAACACCTAACAATTCTCCCCCTTGGCCTGAATTTTTTGATAAAATAAATTTGATCCACCTTTTTCACATAACCTTCAATAGCTCGTATCTCCGAATCTGCACCACAGCGTTTGTTTCAACTTGAGTAGCACTCCAGTCAAATTTCTTAGACAAAAATCATGATTACTATCAAATAAGTTGCAACTAGAACTAAACCCACCAAAATGAACTTCTCTTGAACCTCGCTATTTTAGGCAATCTTCTGCCTTAACAACTGGTAATAGAGCCTGATAAGTGAGAATTTTGACTGCATATTAGCATATTTTAGCTTTTATTTTAGTCCGAAAGTATTGAATTGTGTTTCCGAAACTAATAAAATTGTGCAACTGCAAGAATGCTGGAATTTGGGTCTCCCGAGATGAAATTCGACTTAAAAAGGAGTGTTCCGAAGTACAAAACAATAAAGGGTGCAGAAGCACAAAAGTGCGGCCCGCAGAAGAAATTGCAGACCGTAGAATTCCATCTGCGGCCGCAAACCAAGAAGGAAAATATAGCAGAGCTTTCAGCAATGTGCGGACCGCAAATGAATTGTGCGGCCGCAGAATTGTGCTAAGAGTCAAAGATCAGAAAGTATGCAAAAAGACCAAGTCCAGGAGCCTTTATTGATTGCGGACCGCACAAGAATTGTGCAGCCGTAGAAGACTGCCTCACGGTCGCAGTGTAGAAATGTGCTGCCGCAAAAGATTGCCTCGCGGCCGCATTTCAGAAATGTGCGGCTGCAGAACTCCACTTCCTGCCAGCTGAAGAAATATGCGGACCACACATGGAATTGTGCGGCCGCAGAACCTCCCGAGGGGTATTTTTGTCTGAGATTTTCAGCCTGTATAAATAGACGAGTTTCACAAAAATAGGTCAAGTTTTGAACATCTAAATTTGCTGTAGCCATTTTTCTTTACTACTTTAGGAAGTTTTACATTACTTTGGTGTATTTACATTATATTTAATCATTTTAATCTTCCATTATGAGTTTAATTAGCTTTTCTTCCTTATTTTCTTCAAATCTCATTATGAGTAGCTAGACTATTACTAAGGTTGTGACCCAACCCTAGTGTGTAAACCTAATGGGTATCTAATTTAGTGCTTGTATATGATTGGGTGTTGATTATTTAGCTTAGTTCATGCTTTAATTGTAGAATTAATGGTTGCAATTATTAGTTCATGCCTATTTGACTTAGTCTCTACTTGAGAAAGAGGGACCTAGTCTAGGATAACTTATCTAACAAGGAATTGGGTCAATTGAGAGATTGATTAACCATATTAAAGGATTCAACCTAGAGATAGTAATAACCTGACTTGAGCTCTTATCAACTGTTTTGGGTGTTACCCATTTGGTCTTGAGAAAGCCAAATTGGGCAAAACCACTCTCTGACCGAGAGGTATTGAGTGGGTAGCGTAGAGTTGAGAGCTATAATACATCCCAATCAACAAAACAAGCATTAACGTCTTTATCCCATTAGGCAAACGCCTAGGTTATGGTCATAGCCCTAGGCCTTTTACCCATTTGGAAAAAGCCTTAAAAATATTTATCTCTAGTCTTTTTTTTTTTATCTTGCAATCATTAGATTAACAGTAGAAATAGAAAATAAAAACCTTGTTGTGGAAGTGCAATCTGGATAACCCAGTTACTTGCTTCAAATATATACTCCTAACTCCCATCATAACTCTTAGTGGATTCGACCTCGACTCCTAGTTAGGTAATTATTATTACACAGGATCATGCCATATCTCTTATTGAGGTGTGTTGTGGACGGGATCAGAGCCCAAGTTCGGCGGGACAAGTATGGAGATGGCAAAGAGATGGTGCGGACCGGCACGCACACAAGAAGAAGCTAGTCATGGACTTCGGTTGCCATAATACTCTAATAATGTGAGTAGCACACAGTTAATCTCGGAAATTGACCCATGGATCGTGGTAATGAGCCCATGAAGAACTTTGTTCAAGGGGAGACCCGTGGATCATGGTGATGGGCCACGTGGAACTTAGTTCGAGGGGAAGATTGTTGGGTGTGCGAACAAAGTCCCACATTGATAGCTGAAAAAATTGGGAGCCTACATATAAGATGTATGTATCTCTTTAATGGTGTGAGGTCTTTTGAAGAAAACCGTACGGGCTTGACCCAAAGCAAACAATATCACACAATATTAAGAGTATCATTGAACCGTTTTAGCACAACAGTGCCATCGAGATACGACCTTAACAGTACGTAAAACAGAACCATAAATCAGTAGTATGTGCTGACTAGCAAAAGATCTACTGCGCCAAGACTAAGCTTTTAAAATGTAAAGAGACTAGGACCTTTACAAAAGAAGGGCACCAGGTACTAAGAATCCTGTACAAAAGATTGTTAACAACTTTGTGCCTTAAATTAGGAACCTGCATCCCGTCGAGTCTGGAGTGGCCAATAGCTTGCTTGGGAAGGTTCATTTGATAATCAGTCTAATATCAGTGTCGAAGTAGGGATAAAATTGGAAAAATTTACACAAAAATTCTCAATATTGCGCCTATATAAACTCTGTTAAGATGAATGCTTGATCATTCAGTCAACCTCTCTTTCGGGCTTTAAGATATAGTTCCTATATCATTATGATGGCTTTCAATTTTTGCCTTAAAATTGGTTTTGTCCTTTTTTCCATTTTTAATATGTTCTTTCAAAGTTACATCCCGTGACCTACAACAGCTATCCATAAAAAAATGGATAGTCCGTTATGGACGTGAATGCTTTTTACTGATTGGTCATTGTTTTCGTAAGAGTATGAGATAAATATATTTTGAGAGGCAACTTATGTTGCAATGAGTCCATAAATATATTTTGTTGACATTAACTAAACTTTATTCTAAAAATATGGTAACAAGCTGTTTTTACAGTATATCGTTGAAATGAATGGGAAAAAATGGACATTGAAGTGGCACCGGTAGATATGAAATGGCATGTTTAAGATCTTGGTCTGCCCTTATATTGATAGCAATGAAATTGTATGTTTATGATCATGAGATTTAAAAAATATTTTTGGTATGTTATACAGACATTTTGTTTTAAATCACATGATTCAAAAGTTTTCTTTATCTTCTTAACTAAATTTTGTGCATAATCAAATTAAGACCATAAAATTGTGTGATCATTGCTTCTAAATAGAAGTAATGGATATGTTAGAACAACGACAATGGAGATTGGTTTAATTAAGTACATTCTCACTTCGTAGTCAAGGATAGTTGTTCCTTTAATTTCCATGTCCTTAGGGGAACTGTAATAAGCAGAAACACGAAGCAAATTAGGAAACAGATAGCTTAGCAGGACGAAGAGTTTGCGACTTAGCTTATTTCGACCTTGGCGTGATACTTCCTTTCATATAACTCCTTTGGTACTGAGAGTCCTTGTTCATATATTATTAAGATGAAATTAAAATTATGATCCATCTAATATGAATGCAAACCCTATTAATTAATTTCCTTTTCCAACTAACTCTACTAATTAAGAAACAAAAAACATTGGGAAACGTTTAGATTTGATCTAATTAATAATTTTTCATATAACATGTTAAGACTTTTCAAGGGAAGATCGCCATAGTTTTGGGGTGAGTTAATAGATAATGTTTGATGTTCGAGCTGGAAAACAGATAAGAGGCATGTATATAACTGCAAATCTGCAATAATATTCGACAAAACAAAACGGAATTAGTACATAGTATTGATATGTAATTTTCTTAGCTAGGATTGATTACTATTTTATTGACTTGCAATTCTTACCATTAATTCGAAGTAAGTTACTGTCAAGGAAGAAAAATCTATTTGTCTAAACGCCTATTATTTCATCTAGTATATCCATGCATACGTAGGCCACAAAAAGCTGGAAAAAACATAGGTGGACCCGTACAGAAAATGAAATGACATGAGAACTTAGCTTGCTCCATCAATTCTTCGATCAACATCATAGCGGGAACGCCTATCAAATTTTGTTGAAAATTCTGTAGAAAATAATTCACATTTACTCCTATAAATGCCTTTTCATAAAGTTTTAGTTTCATGATTCTGATACCTCATATTTTGTTTTGGTATAACATATAGTTTCAGATTTTAACAATGGCATTGAAATTTTGCAGGTTAAGCCTTGTTGTATTACTGCTAGTGGTCGGAATTCTTGGGTTCCAAGCCACTTCCCCTGACTTGCAGGTGTATTCTATGCTCGAAAGGCATGAAAAATGGATGAGCAATCATGGACGTGTGTGCAAAGATGATGATGAAAAGGCAAAGCGATTCAACATATTTAAAGAAAATGTCGACTTTATCGAGTCTTTCAACAAGGATGCTACTCATTCTTACCAGCTTGGCCTCAATAAATTTGCAGATCTTACTAACGAGGAGTTCCAATCTATGGTTGGTAAATATAATAATCTATCTTTCCTTCCGAAGACATCAAATTTGCAACCATTTAGCTACGAAAGTAAAATTTCCATTCCTGATACTTGGAACTGCTGTTACTACCGTCAAAGACCAGGGAAGATGTGGTAAGTTCCAACAGAAAAAAAAATACTAATCAAAATGCATATTAATTACTTTTTGTACTATAGTTGAATATAGTAAATTATTACTCTATTTTTCAGGTTATCATATCATATTGTCGTAAAAAGTTACTTATTTCTGTAAGTCGATTAATTTGATAATGTAAAAAATCAATGCACTGTGTCAGTGTCACTTTGTTATTGCACAAAACTTAAACTTCAAATCAATTGATAAATTACTAGCCAGTCTTTTCAGTTGAAAATAAAAAATTGCAGGTTCATGTTGGGCATTTTCAGCAGTAGCAGCAGTGGAAGGAATAAACCAGATAAAAACTGGTGATTTGGTTTCACTATCTGAACAACAACTTCTAGATTGCGAGACCACAAATAACGATGGTTGTGGAGGTGGTATCAGGACTGAAGCATTCGAATACATAGCTGAAAACGGGGGTCTCACAACAGAATCAAATTACCCATACACAGGAATTCCGGGGACATGCGATAGCCAAAAGGCAGAAGCAACGGTAGTTATAATATCTGGATACAGAAGTGTGGATGCAAGTGAATCAGCACTGTTACAGGCAGTGGCAAATCAGCCAGTCTCTGCAGGTATTACTATCGGCAGTGATGAATTTCGCTTTTATAAGGGTGGAATTTTCAATGGGAAATGTGGGATGACTTCACGTCATGCAGTGACAGTGGTAGGATATGAAACAAGTGAGGACGGAATTAACTATTGGTTGGTGAAGAATTCATGGGGAGAGAATTGGGGTGAAGGTGGATTCATGAGAATGGCTAGAGATATTGAAGATGGTGGAGTTTGTGGCCTTGCTACTCGGGCTTCTTTCCCTACTGCTTAATTAACGTTTAATTAAGGCCTAAGTGTCGTATACGTAGGTACAACCATATTGTTAATTAAGGAATATATCCGTATGGAATACTATGTATGTTGGACCTTGCATTCTCGTTTTCTTCTAAACGAGTTTCCTGTTTCTTGTGACATCAAGTTATTAATAAGAATTTTCACAACTTTTATTAGAAAAATCTTTATTTGTTCTGAAACAATATTTCATGGTATATAATGATAAGTAGTCTCAGTGTCCCAAGTATCGTTGTTGAAAAAAAATTTGGCATAATGAATAAATAAAAGTGAACGATAGAAGTATAATATAAGAAAAGAAGTATGGCTTCACATGAATCGACAATGAAAAAAATGAGCTTTCATGACTATTTACAAAAATGTTGAAATTAAGAAAGTGTTCTTTTTAAATTTCTTATGTGTAAAAAAAATAGAATCATAATAATTAACAATAAATTTATAAAGACAGTCAACGACCCTTCAACGAAATACGCCCAACTCAAAGTCGTCATGCTGCCTCCATCAGGACGCTATGGAGACTTTACCTAAGCCTCCAGCTCTCCACCGCAGTGCAATAATGTAAGGGAGTTGCGGTGGTTATGTGTGCACCAGACTTAGGGGCAGATGCAAAATTCTTTGTAAATGGTGTCAAAAATTATTTAAAAAATGGGAATAATAATTTTAATTATCATATTTTTAGATAAGGAATAGCTTTAGTCTAATGATTTTGTTGAGTTTTAAGTTAGAAAAAGTCTTGAGTTCAATTCTACTTCATCACAAATTTTAACCACATATGCTCTTTCAAATATTTACAAAAAAATACACTAGTTGAGGTTTGAGCCTCTCATCTCTTAAAGCAAAATCAAGCACATAACTAAACAGGCCAAGAAATAATTTATGTTAAGTAGTGCCATCTTTTTCAACTTATTCGCTTTCTCACAATATATATATATATATATAGTGAAAAAAATTAATAAAGCAGTATCACGTGACAGCGCTCGATTAAATGTTTATCCGCCGCTGACCAGAATGGCTTTTCCTCCTTTTTCTTTGTTCTTAGCTTGCTCCAACAAATATATCTCATCCACAGAAAATTTTCCATGTCAGAACACATTGCATCTATTTAGAGTCATAATATAACATGCTCTGTGGTCAGAGTACTATTACATTCAAACTTCACTTCCTTAAGTTTTTAAAATAGCATTTGCATAATAATTTCAAACTAAATTAAGCGTATTACAAGTCAACTTTTATAGATAAAAATGCTTAGGAATGTTCTTAGCCTTTTCTTGAGTTCCCTTTTTTTTTCCCTTCATGCTCTTATTTATGAATTTCCTTTGGAAATGCTTATAGCCTTTACTTTCCTCTCGAAGACAAATAATTATTGCGAAGTTGATAACACAATAAGAAATGAAAGTGAACGGAAAAGAACAAGTGAAGCAACATATTCCTTTAAAAATTAATTAGCTACGTCACGTCTTCGTGTGGTTGGAGTGTCTTTTAGTAATCCCCTCTTAAGACGATTTCGAAATAGTCGGACTTCTTTGAATTATATAATTACTACCCATGAATAAAAATATTTACTTTCACATTTCAAATTTTTTATTAAAAGGTAATTGCAAAAAAAAAAAAAAAAAAATCCTTCAGAATATTTTCTGGAAAAAAGTTCTCTAATAACCTATTAAAAACTGTCAAAATATCAATATTATATAAATTAAACTCTCTTCAATTGATTTAACTTATAACTATTGTCAGTATCACAAAAGTTTTACATTATCAATACATTTACCTGGTTCCAGTTCCACGCCACTCCTATTTTACTATACCAAACAAGACAAACGGCCAATACCAACCTCTCTTCGACACAACAACCAAGCATTAAACCAAGGGAAAAAGGCCATGTACGTCTAAAAGTAGAATGTGGTAATGAATGAAAACACGTATAGAAACTAAGGAAAGTCAACTACCCAACAAGCAGAACTTTCCAACTTATTTCCCTTCTCTCTTCTCCCTGCAGCTTCATAGAAACCCAAGAATTTATCAACTCGACAAATCGTAGAACAGCCAGAGAAACATCTTCACCATTTGAACATCATCACTTCGACGACTACACGTTTATACCTGACTCTGACAAAGAAAATTAACGTCTTCAACTGGCCATAATTTTCGGAGTACATATAAATGGCCGGGAATCTCATCGGAGATGCAGCTTTAGGTCAAGCATTCAGAATATTATCCGAATCATTTTCACAAGTTGGCCAAATTCCGTCTGCTTCAATTCCAATTTTCGACGATTAAATTCGATCCTACTGTCAATTAAGCCTGTGCTTGAGGATATAGAGAGACTGAACAAAGCCTTGGAAGGCAGAGAATCAGAGATTGAGATATTCAAGAAGCGATTGGAGGAAGGGGAGAAGCTTGTTCGTAAATGCTCGAAAATCAAACGTTACAATCTGTGTAAAAGGTGGTACTATTTTAGGAAATTGGCGGATCTTGAAAACTCCACCCTCAAGTTCTTTGTGGTTCATGGCTTAATACAAACATGCAGAGATCGGAAACAAATACTTGTTGCACTCAAAGAAGAAGACGAGAAGTTGGATGAAATTTACTCTATTTTGAAGAATAGGAAGCTTGATAAAAGCCGACTGATCTCTTCCAAATAAAGTGCATATTATCTGGCATCATCAGGTTATTGGGTACTAACTTGGTTCAGGATGCTTTGGACAAGGTTAAATTGATTCCGGAGCGGCTTCACACGGCGCAGTCTGGACAGGAGAGTTATGCCGATAAGAAGGTCCATGATGTTGCTTTCATGGTTGGGAAAAAGGTGTTGCTTAAGGTTTCTCCCATAAAGGGTGTTATGAGATTCGGGAAAAAGGGCAAGTTGAGACCTCGGTATATTAGGTCGTTTGAGGTACTTCAGAGGATTGGAGAGGTAGCTTACAAGCTTGCCTTTGCCAACTAGTCTGTCGAGTGTGCATCCAATGTTTCATGTTTCTACGCTCCTGAAGTATGTCGCCGACCCATTTCATGTTTTGGATTTCAACACGGTTCAGTCGGATGGCAATTTGACTTATAAAGTTGAGCTGATGGCCATTTTGGATCGGCAGGTTTGAAAGTTGAGGTCAAAGGACATAGCGTCAGTGAAGGTGCAGTGGAGAGTTTAGCCAATCGAGGATGGTGCTTAGGAGACTGAGCGGGAGATGCGAAGCAAATATCTACACCTATTTGAGACTCCAGGTACGTTTCTAGACCTGTTCGAGGAGGAACATTTATTTAAGAGGGGGAGGATGCAACGACCTGGCCAGTCGTTTTGAGAGTTACAGCCCCATTTTCCCATTTACTATTTATTTTGTACTTGTACAGTTGTTATATGACTTTCCGGGGTAGTCGATTCGGGTCCGGTGAGGTTTCGGAATGAACTGAGACACTCGGCAAGGATGAAAACTTAAGTTGAAAAGGTTGACCAGATGTGGACTTATATGTAGGCGACTCCAAAATAGAGTTTCGATGGTTCCGTTAGCTCTGTTGGGTGATTTTGGACTTAGGAGTGTGTCCGGATTTTTATTTAGAGGTTCGCAGTGGAATTAGGCTTGAAATGGCAAAATTTTGGATAGTTTGACCGAGTGGACTTTTGATATCGGGGTCGGATTGCGATTTCAGAAGTTGGAGTAGGTTTATAATGTCAAATGAGACTTGTGTGCAAAATTTAGAGTCAATCAAACATGATTTGATAGGTTTCAGCGCCGTTTGTAGAAATTGGAAGTCCTTAGTTTCAATAGGCTTGAATTGGGGTGCGATTCGGATTTTTGATGTTGTTTAAGGAGATTTGAGGGCTCGACTAAGTTCGTATCGGATTTTAGGACTTGTTGGTATAATTGGTTGAGGTTCTGGGGGCCTCGGGTTGATATTAAATGGTTAACGAATCGGAAATGGAACTCGGTGCATGGCTGAAGTAGGGAGTCTACTGGTGTAATCGCACCTGCGGAGCTTTGATCGCAGGTGCGAGCTGAGGAGCGTAGATGCGGCCAAGATTGGGGAGGACCTTTTTTTTTGTGGTCGTAGGTGTGAGGAGTTTTCCGCACCTGCGTGGCCGCAGGTGCGGCGCGAGGGGCACAAAAGCGAAGTGTGCGCAGGTGCGATGAGTATTTCGTACCTGCGATTGCGCAGATGCGAGGACCGCATAAGCGGAGGCCCAGCTCAAGTGGTTCATCATAGAAGCGGGTGGAATGTCGCTTCTGCGACGCTACAGATGCAGTTAAGTTTCCGCAGAAGCGTAAGAGCTGGACAGCACACTTAAATTTCAAAGGTTCGCGATTTTGCTTCATTTTAAACATTTCAAGCTCGGGTTTGGGCGATTCATGAGAGGATTTTTGAGGGGTTTCTTTGGGTAAGTCCCTTGTGCTTATTTTTTATCAATAATCATGTTTTCCCATTGATTTTTCCGCCTAGTTTGTGTGTATTTAAGGTTGAATTTAGGACTTTGAGGTTAGGGATTTGGAGAGTTTGATTTGGGGATTTGGGTGGCGATTTGGTTTTGGATTTTAGTAATTTTGGTATGATTGGACTCGTGGATGAATGAGCTTTCGGGTTTTGTGACCTTTAACGGATTTCAAGACATGAGCCCGGGGGCCAGCTTTTGAGCTGATTTTTGACTTTTAATTAAGAACTTAGTATTTTCTTATGGAATTTATTCCTTTAGCTCGTGTTGATTGTATCGAATTGTTTATGGCTAGATTATAGACGTTCGGAGGCCGATTCGCGAGGCAAGGGCTTGCTAGCGCAGTGGTTCGAGTTGCTTGAAGTAAGTATCGTATTTAAACTCGGTTGAGGCATTAGTTGTCAGATTTGTTGTGATAACCAAGTGCTTTTGGGGTGTGCACACGTGCGGGGATGATCTCGTGTGCAGGCACCGGGGTTGTATATTCATCTTTGGGTTGTGCTCGGACTTCCTATTAGCCCAGAAATGACTGTTAAGCTTCTAGCTTCGATATCTAACATGTGATAACAATTTATGTGATGTAACTGAGCCATGATGAGTCTACTTAGAGGTTTAATCCCTGAATGAACCTGATAAATGCCTTTCATTAATGAAATTTTCGGATTGAGCTATGATAGTACACTTTGCACATGCGTACACTTTAGCATGTTATTTATACCAGTCCGGGAATAGAAAAATCCTATTTCATTCATGATATACTTGTACACTTGCTTCATTGCTTATGTGTAATATTTTGGACTAGGGCCTGCGGCTATGCCGGGAGGATTATGTTATTGGCACGTGAGTTGTCCGTGTGGATCCACGTATTGATATTATTAGCACGTGAGTTGTCCGCGCAGCACTTGAGTTATCCGTGCGGATCCATACATTGTTATTATTGACAAATGAGTTGTCCGTGCAGTACGTGAGTTGTCCGTGCAATGGGTGAAACTTGTAGTTTCTTGATCATTATTTTATTTGCATGTTTTCTTTCCCCTGCATGCCATAATACTGTTGAGCAGGGTATTTGATGACCAATGCACATGTATACACAGATATACGTATCACGAAGCCTTATTGCCTAGCTTTAAATCTCATCATATGTTAATAAAAAATGGCGGAATTGTGCTAATTTACCATGTGACCTCAATAATTTGAGCTTCTCTTACCTTGTTTTGTTTATTTGAGATACTTATTGAGTTGGTTGTACTCACACTACATCCTGCACCTCGTGTGCAGATTCAGGCATTTTCGGGCACGGCGGTTGTTGATCGTGGAGTCTACCGGTTCGGAGAACATCGAGGTAGCTGGTTGACTTCCGCAGACCCTGATCTCCCTTTCTCTGTCTTTCAGTTTTATGTATTTTTATCTTACTTTCCAGATAATGTACCAGACTACGTTATTACATATATATAGAGGCTCATGTACTCTGTGACACCGAGATCTTTTGAGAGGATTCTTGTATTGATTTTGAGGTTCATATCCAGTATCTGTAAAATTCTAAATTATTTAAACTTACTTCCGCATATTCGAGTTTTAAAAGTATCAGTGTGCGAGGTGTCGGTTTGCCTAGTACTATAATAGGCGTCATCACAAACAAGTCTAGTTTTGGGTCGTGACCTTATATTCTTGAGACGATGTTTTTTTCTTTTTTTTTGGTGTAAATAAAATTATGAGAAGCATATTTTTGCAAGTACTCTACCTTTTCTTTTATTTCGATCAATTCCAAAATTTTCTTCATTTTCTGGAATTTGGAATCGCAGGGTCATCATAATGAATAATGTATTAAATTAAAAAGCGCATAGTTTTTGTCGAATTAACGTTTTGATTTTGAGAAAGACATGTTCAAACAAAACTTAAAAGTAAAAGCGTATAATAGATAATAGACAACTATCTTTATATTTTTAGTAATGAGGTGACGTTATTTACCAAATATTTTGTTTATTGTATTTATCTACAATAAATTCGACCAATATCCTATAGGAAAAAAAGGAAAAGAACCATGACTGTAGATCCTCCATTTATTAAATTCCCTAGTAATCCTTATATTATAGTCTCTTGATATTCGAAAACACGATAATTGTACGCACGCGTAATTTTGAAATAGGAGTAGTTTTTTCAGATATATGGATTATAATTTGAATTGTTAAGAAAATTAATTCAAAGTAACAATATAAAATAAGAAAAAACAAGAGATATAGAGAGAAAGAGAGAGAAAGAGAGGAGAGATTTGTCACGACCCAAGCCGGAGGGTTGCAACTGGCACCGGACCCTACTCAACAGGCGCCGGCGTACCCTTCATCTAACTTTCCTTATTATCTATAAGGCTTGTTATATGCATATAATCTCGAATAATAATTATAATGATACGTGACATTATACCATGATACGAACGTACTTATATACATAATATAGCCAACAAGGCTGCAATGCAAAACCATAAAACAAAATACATACGTTTGCCGACAAGGCAATTCAACTGTACATAAGTCAACCCATCGCTTGTCTATGCATAAATTGACACTTGTCTATGAGCCTCTACAAAAACGTACATAATGCAACCTATGTCGGAACAGGGCCCCGACATGCCCAAAACAGAATGCATACCAAGACTGTGGCAAGTCCGAAGGATGGATCTTGCCAATATCTGCTGAACTGGGTAGCCTACTGTGGTGGGGGAGCTTCGTCTATCTGCCCACTTGGACCTACAGCAAGACATGCAGCGTCCACAAATAAAGGACGTCAGTACGGATAATGTACTGAGTATGTAAGACAGGAAACATAATGCAAGAACAATAATAAGCATCAGGGTAAGAGACATACAACCTGTACCATCTGAATGCCTCTGAGGGCGACTAACCATGTCATGCCTGACATGCATATGCATATACATATATTTATATCCTTTTGAAAATCATCATATACATATATACGCCTCTGTGGGCCTCATCATCATCTCATACATATGCCTCTGTGGGCCTCCTCATTATCATACCCAACTGATCAGTGGTTGCACAATAGGTGCCATACCCGACCGACTATAGCTCGGCTCGGTAGAGTAAAATAGCTGTCGACTATAGCGCGGCTAAGTAGAGTAAAACATATACATATGTATAGTTGCACAATAGGTGCCATACCCGGCCAACTATAGCGCGGCTCGGTAGAGTAAAACAGATAATGCATGCTGGACTTATAAGAGTCATACTACCATGGTGAAATAATAACATATCAATCCTCCCATAAGAGGGGAAACAATATACGTACTGCTACCTTCTAAGAGTAGAGTATCTTTGGGGTTCGTTCATTGCATTGTGTACAGTCAGA
>MCJB01000106.1:0-20185 GCA_002018475.1 Nicotiana obtusifolia
GAAGAAGTTACCTTCCAAGCCAGTAAGGGTATGAAGTTACCAACCGAGTATGAGAGCATTTCACTAATTGGTATTGTTGACGAAGTTGATGAGGCTGTCGAGATGAAAATGGAAGAGCAATGCCTAGGTGAAGCACTGGCAGCTATATTGGTGAATTTTGATGGTAATGACATGGAAGGCTTTATGGAGTCGGTGAATGCATTAGAAGGACGTGGCTCCTACTCGTATACTCCACCAAAACTGTCCCTCGATCTGGAGAATAGAGCTACACCGCCTGCAAAGCCATCGATTATCGAACCACCTCAATTAGAGCTCAAACCACTTCCGTCGCATTTGAGGTATAAACTTCTTGGCTTGAATAAATTGCGGACATTCGAGGAATCCCTGCTGGAATTTGTGAGCACAAGATTCAACTAGAAAATGGGACAAAACAGAGTGTAGAGCACCAGCGACGGCTGAATCCGTTAATGCAGGAAGTGGTGAAGAAAGAGATAATCAGATGGCTGGACGCTGGGGTAGTCTACCCAATTGCTGATAGTTCATGGGTGAGCCCGGTGCAATGCGTGCCAAATAAGGGAGGCATGACTGTGGTCAAGAATGAAAAAAACGAGCTCATTCCAACAAGAACAGTAACCAGATGGAGGGTATGCATGGACTACAGGAAACTGAATAGTGCCACGTGCAAAGACCATTTCCCTATGCCTTTTATTGATCAAATGCTTGATCGGCTAGCAGGAAAGTCCTTTTATTGTTTCCTTGACGGATACTCCGGTTATAATCAGATCAACATAGCTTTGGAGGACCAGGAGAAGACAACGTTCACATGCCCATATGGAACATTTGCTTTCAGTCGAATGCCATTCGGCTTATGCAATGCTTCAGCTACCTTCCAGAGATGTATGATGTCTATCTTCTCCGATATGGTAGAGGATTTCCTTGAGGTTTTTATGGATGATTTTTCGATAGTCGGTGAAACTTTTGAGCATTGTCTGAAGAATTTGAAACAAGTGCTAAAGCGATGTGAAGAGACAAACCTTGTACTAAATTGGGGGAAATGCCACTTTATGGTGGATGAAGGTATAGTTCTGGGACATAAAATATCAAGGCGTGGCATAGAGGTGGACAAAGCTAAAATAGAAATCATCTCTAAGCTTCCTCCACCCACATCCGTAAAAAGTGTCTGTAGTTTTTTGGGGCATGCTGGATTCTACAGACGGTTCATTAAGGACTTCTCAAGGATTACAAACCCAATGTGTAAACTCCTTGAGAAGGATGCCAAGTTCGTCTTTGATGAGAAATGCCTCGCAGCTTTTGAGGAACTGAAGAAAAAGCTCACCACGGCACCCATTATTGTCACACCTGATTGGTCGTTGCCTTTTGAGCTTATGTGTGACGCCAGCGATGTCGCTATTGGAGTTATGTTGGGACAAAGACACAATAAAGTTCTTCACCCAATATACTATGCTAGCAAGACACTTAATGGGGCGCAGATGAATTACACTGTAACCGAGCAAGAACTGTTAGCCATTGTGTATACATTCGAGAAGTTCCGTGCTTATCTATTGGGCTCTAAAGTGATTGTGTACACGGATCATGCAGCTCTCCGTTATCTGATGGCGAAGAAAGATGCAAAGCCACGACTAATCCGATGGGTTTTACTGCTGCAAGAGTTCGATTTCGAAGTAATGGATCGCAAGGGAACACAAAACCAAGTGGCAGATCACTTATCTAGACTTGAAGAATCAGGGAGACAAAAAGAAGAGCTGGAGATAAATGACTCATTTCCGGATGAACATATACTGGTGGTATCCAATTCATTTTGCACCGTGGTATGCAGACATCGCCAACTACATTGTCAGCAATCTTATTCCGGAAGGGTTGGAATCATACCAACGGAAGAAGTTCTTGAGGGATTGTCGCAACTATTATTGGGAAGAACCTTTCTTATTCCGTGTCTATGCTGATAACATAATTAGAAGATGCGTGCCTGAGGAAGAGATGCTACAGATTCTGAAAGCTTGTCATGACTCACCGGTTGGGGGTCATCATGGGGGTAATAGAACGGCAGCAAAGATCTTGGAGTGTGGTTATTACTGGCCGACTATTTATCAGGACACTAATCAGTTGGTGAAGTCGTGCGACCAATTCCAACGACAGGGACCAATTTCTAGGAGGCATGAGATGCCTATGAACTTTGTGATGGAAATCAAACTATTCGCTGTTTAGGGTATTGACTTCATGGGCCCTTTCATAAGCTCATGTGGGATGAAATACATCCTTGTGGCTGTGGACTATGTGTCCAAATGGGTAGAAGTCGTTGCCTTACCAAACAACGAAGTTCAGAGTGTGACTGCATTTCTAAAGAAGAATATTTTCACCCGGTTTGGCACCTCGAGAGCCATTCTCAGTGATGGGGGTTCGCACTTCTGTAACAGAGTCTTTAAAGGTCTCCTTGACAAGTATGGGGTTAAGCATAAGATTGCCACACCTTATCATCCATAATCGAGCGGTCAAGTTGAGGTATCCAACAGGGAGATAAAGAGCATTCTAGCAAAGACGGTGAACACGAACAGGACCGATTGGTCAAGGAAGCTAGATGATGCTCTATGGGCGTACCGTACAGCTTACAAGACCCCTATCGTTACATCCCCTTATCGTTTAGTCTTCAGAAAAGCGTGCCATTTACTCATAGAACTCGAGCATAAGGCTATGTGGGCATTAAAAAAATTAAACATGGACTGGGCGGAGGCCGGAGCTCTAAGGCTAGTACAGTTAAATGAAATGGAGGAATTCCTTCTTCATGCTTATGAGAGTGCAGTAGTATATAAAGAACGAATGAAATTCGTCCATGACAAAAAGATCTTGAAATGAGAGTTTAAGGCGGGGGATCTGGTATTGCTGTTCAATTCAAGACTAAAACTATTTCCGAGGAAACTGAAGTCTAAATGGTCTGGACCATTTAAAGTTGTTGATGTCTCTCCGTTTGGAGCTGTTGAATTAGTATCGGAGGATGGGCTCCAAACTTTCAAGGTAAATGGGCAAAGAATCAAGCACTACTTGGGAGCAGATAGAGAGAAACATTTGGTAGAGCAGCTGGCTCTAAAGGATGATCCAATCCCTATCATGGAATGATTGCATAGGCATCTTAGCCACGTCGTGCCGTGACGTTAAATCAAGCGCTTCATGGGAGGCAACCCATGTGTGGTATCATTTGCTTTTGTTTGTGTTGTATTTTTATTTAGAATTCAATATCACATTTGTACTTAGGGCTATTTGAAGGGTTTTAGAATGCAGGAATGTGACGAAGGGACACAGGAATTGAAGAGGAGTGCTTGAAACTGCAGAAAAACATCAAGGTGAAAAATGCTGCACAAATGCGATCGCATTTAAAATATGCGAACCGCATTTGTGCCGCAAAACTGAAGTAGAAACTTGAGTAAATATAGCTGGCATAAATGCGACGAAGCTCAACAGTTCGTGGTTCGCATTTAAGTTATGCGAACCGCATTCTCACCGCAAACAGAGACAGAGAATTCAGCTCAAAGTCTGATATAAATGCGGTGAAAACTCCTATTATGCGGTTCGCATTTCCATTATGTGAAACTTAAATCATCGCATAATTGCCAGGTACGTGTTCGCATTCCCTCCTCTTCTAAATACTTGAATCTAAGTATACATAGAAAAAAAACAAACAAACAAACAAAACAAACAAAAAGAGAAGAGAAAGCGGTAACATAGAAACATCACCGACGTGCATCATCGGAAAAGTAACGGGCAAGCTTACCAAACACCAAGGAGTTGATTAACAGTGATTCTAAGTCCTAAAATCTTCTTCATAAGGTACGTTCGACCTTTGTTCCTTGTTAAAGTGTAATTTTGCAAGATTAGGATTCATGTTTCATTGAAGTTTTTCGATTCTTTGGGATGGAAGATAGAAATTTAGGGTTTTCTTACTTGAGGGATGAACATACTTGTATATTTTAAGGTACTTGCGGTCCACAAAATCAAAATGTGGACCGCACTTTGACCACATCCCTAAACCCTAGGCATCTGAGGAAGACAACATATGCGGTGACTCTACGATCACATAATCGATATGCGGACCGCAGACCCACCGCAAACACGGCCAGAACATTTGGTTAGCACCGGTGAACTCTGCGGTGAATATGCGATCGCATATCTTGCTTTGCGATGAGTATGCGATCGCATTTGTGTGTATCCAACAGGCTTATGCTCGAAGACAATCTGCGATGGATTTGCGATTCACATAGTGTTTATGTGATTCGCAGAATCCACCGCATAATTCCATCTACCTGTCACACATAAGAATGCGACGTGTTTGCGGTTCGCATAGTGGTTATGCGACCGCAAACCACACTGCATTTCTGTATCTCTTTTGTCAGTTTTCCTGTTTTACTTTTCTCTAATGATGATAATGTCGCTTACATATCCTATTCATGCAGATATGGCAGCCAAAAAGCACTCCATAGAGAGACGACCAGCTTACGCTTCTACCTCAGCCCAATCCAAACGGGTAAGAGTGGAATCAAATAGGCAAAGCACCTCCCAGTCTGATGAGGAGGAACGCTTACCGAAAGTCAATTTAATGGCTGAGGCCCAAAGGAAACGAGGTGATGACCTTCAGCTTCGATTTGGGGTTGAAGGTTCAAGATCCTTGTTCAGGGAAGGGCTAACAAAGAGAAGAATCTTGGGGGAGAAAAAGTTAAGCTTGAACAGGCTACAGGAGCAGTACCCTCATATTCTCGAAAACATCAAAACGAGAAAATGGGAGTACTTCACTACGGACCCCAAGGAATTTAATAAGTCAATGGTCCGGGAATTCTATGCGTCTTACGGAGCTTCACGAACAGGGTATCATAGACGCAACAGAATATTCACCGGCATCGTCCACGTTCCGGGTAAGGCTGTGTTTTGTGACAGCGAGCATATCAATGAACTCTACTTCCCCGAGTGGGAATCAGGCACAGCTGAGTACGATGCAAAGTACTCCAACAGAGAACACGAACGTGGATGGATTGCATCTGTAATTGCCAAGGGGACTCCTGCCTGGATTAACCCTGGAAGAAAATCTACAAAGAAGGCCTCACAAGGGAGGGCAAATATTGGCTAAACTTTGTCACCTCCCACTTAATACCTTCCAGGAATGAAACGGATATCAGCATTGAGAAGGCACTTCTCATTGCTTGTAATATGACTGGTATTAAAATTGATGTGGGGAGCCTTATTTTCCAGGAACTTGGCATCCGGGCTACACAGCGGGCCACATCACTTCCCTTCCCGAGTTTGATCACAACCCTCTGCCAAGAGGTGAATGTTCCTTTCTTACCATAACAAGACAAACTCGGTAGGTCTACGAGAGATATTTATATCACTCGTATAAGTGATTCGGTTGCCCCACCAGTGACCCCAATTGAGGACATTGACTCCCAAAATCTCCTTTCTCCCCAAGATCCAGAAACCTCCACTGCTGCTGATGAGACTGCACCCCCATCTACCACTGGTCCATCTTCCTCACCAATGCCAACCATTTCAAGACTCGGTCTAATTGCACATCACGCAAATTTCAAGGTGGACCAACTCTTGAAAACCCTGCCCCACCTGATTAAACATGCCCTGACTCTGATTCAAACGTCAGTAACCGCTCTCCAACAATAACAATCATTGTTCGGAGATCGGTTGCACAAGCTTGAGTCTAGGGTTGAACAGATTGAAAGAGGTGAGGTGAGGGGTTTACCCTAGCTGCGGGAGGAAGTAAAATCCATGAAGACCGAACTCCAGGAGATGCAAAATCTGGAGTTCGACATATCATCTCTCCTCCCTACCGAGGGTGACTAGGGTGCTGGCAGTGCTGCACCAGACTTGGGCCTGGACTTCACGAAACTAATGGCAGATATTGCACCTTCGTCTGCTAAAGTATCTCATACTCCCGCTCCTCCAGTACGGGTAGACATCACTGATGACGAGACATCAGGGGGGTCATCAGAATTCGAGGGGGAAGAGTCAGAGGATGTAAGTTCAGGGTCCGATGAAGGTGATGACCCCAAGGACAAGGGCAAAGCAATTGCTGTGCCAACTGTGGAGGAAGAGCAAGCAGACATTGAGAGGGCCATACAGCAATCGCTAGCGGAAGTGGCTGCCCCTGCACACTCATCAGCCACACAGCCACCAGTGGGCAAAGCTAGCAGCTAGCGGCCCCACAACCTGCTCCAGATCAGTCCCACATCCCTCCTACAGCTCCGGAGAAGACCTAGGCTACTGCATCTCTTCGTGAAAATGCACCCCAGGGAGCCCCTTGCACTCTATATTTTTATTTATGCATTGGGGACAATGCATGATTTAAGTTGGGGGTGGTAGCCTTATCTGTGTATCTTTGCATTTGATTTCTTTTTGGGCATGTTTAGAGACATTGATAACTGTACATTATGTAGTAATGATTAATGACTTATGTATATATGCTGTTGTAATTAAATAGTTAGTGAAATGAAGTTCCTAAATAAAATCCCCTTAATTTTTTCTTCCGCCGGGTTCTTTTTCAAGGGTGTAATAATAGAACCGGGTTTATGAATATGAGATATATTAACTGGGATGGTAAATTTGTTCAGTATCAAGTATGTAAATCTGTGTGTAGATTATACCCTTCCTAACAAATCAATTATGTGAATTTGAGGCTCACTCGGTAGCTCTAGGTCTACCTAGAATCGTGTATGTATACATGAGGAAAGCCTCGAGTGACCAAATGTGAACTCTAAAGCTGTAAACTATGTTAACCGAACAGTGTGTGTGCCAATGTGTGTGAGCTCCTTGTTTAGATAGTTCTTGTGTTTACTTCTACCATCTAGAACTTGCCCGATTGGTTTTTCAACGCATAGTATATGTACACTGAGTTAGAGAGATGATCTTAGGCTTTCTTTGATTATTTATAAAACCTTTCTGTCCTTTTCAGCCTACCTGTGCATAATTAATATCACTAGTACCCTATTTGAGCCTTTTAGCCTTTTCCTTGGCCTCCGCATTACAAACCTGTCCCATTCGTAAAACATGATCTCTTTTGAACCCGTTCCTCCTTGAACATTGAGAACTTGACTAAAAGTTTAAGTTGGGAGTATGGGTCAACATGGAAATGGACAAGGCTGTGAAATGAAGGTGGGAACCCATACCTCAAAGCGCTAATGTGAATTTATGAAAGCTCCAAAGAAGAAAAAGAAAGAGAAAAGAAGCAGAAAAAAAAAGTATGTATGTATTGGCAATAATGGAGCTTTGTAATAGATTAGAGAGGTATGTAAGGCGAGTCCAATGTGGGAACTTAATGCCATTAAGGCTATGGGGTTGAAAAGAAGCCAAAGGTTAAAAGAAAGAAGAATGTAATTAGTGTTCAAGGGGGAAGTAGCCACTAGTATCTAAATATATATCCTACCCTTCCTTAAACCGACATTACAAGCTTACAAAGTCCTTATGTGATCTCCAACCGAGCGTTCTTATAACTAGGCGACGAATTAAAATAAGGGCAAGCCTATGGTATGGCATGTGGTGATACTTGAAATTTTGTTCTGAGAGTGAGTGTACTTGCACTTTAGTCCCATTGTATTGCTATGATAAATATTGTGAGAGTGGGACTTTCTTTCCAGTGAGGGCACATACACTGCTAGATTGATAGTAAGTTGAGTTTTGAGTAAAGCATAAGTGTACTCAGCTGAAGGTAGCCTTTAGTTACTTTGTTGAGGCTCAAAGTTCACTAACTGATTGGTTGCCCTTGAATATATTGATGATTCAAGGATGGTACAGTATTCAAAGAGTTATACTTGAGATACTAACAACAAACACAGTCCATGGTCAGTATTGTTTCATGTTTGATAAGTAGAGTCTAAACTAGGATAGTATCGTTTTAGTTGCTTGAGGACAAGCAAGAGTTTAAGTTGGGGGTGTGCCGGGTAATTTTGGCACATTTTGATATTACTCCCTTAAAGTTTAACTTGTTTTACGTGCAAATTTTCATGATACTTATGTAATTTTAGTGTATTTTCAGTATATCGAGTGTAAGGACCCAGAAGTATGAAAAAGAGTTCAAAAAGTCAGCTGAAGAAAAGAAAAGAAGTTAAAAGTATCGCAGATACGAGTATGCGATCGTAAACTGAAAATGCGGACCGCATATTCCACAAGCAGATCGCAAACAAGGACAGAACTCTTGGCCAATCTTCATGACGAGAATGTGGTCGCAAATGCGACCGCAAAACAGGAATGCGAACCGCGAAATAACAAGGTGCAATCGCAAACACGAATAGAGTTCTGGGTGAAAATCAGAGTGGAGAATGCGATCGCATTTCGCGATCGCATAATCAACATGCGAACCGCAAAATGAAAATGCGATGAAGGAAAAACTAGTGGGTTGACTCTGCGATACCCTATGCAGATTTGTGGTCCACATTTCTGTTCTGCGACAGAAATGTGGTCCGCATTATCACAACAGGGGCAAATCAGACTGAAACTCGCCTCGGGTTTTGGGCTTCCATAAATAGGCTTTATAGGGTTTTATGAAGAGAGTCTTGTCAGAATTTAAAGCACAAAGTACGGGCAATTAACTAGTTGAATTCTTAGAAGCTTTTGGGGATCAAATACCTTCTATTTTTGTAAGATGATATCAATTATTGTTCTTTGTTCTTCAATTTTCAGCATGAATAACTAAACTTCGAACGCTGAGGTTGTGAACCCTAGATGGGTAGAATGTTGTTGAGATTTTGATATTGAATATGATTTCGAAGAAAGCTTGATATTTTATTTATTTCTTGTTCTTAAATTAATCGTTAGTGGTTGCAAACATTAACGAACGCCAATAAACTCTATCTTATCTTGGAAAAGTGGGATAGAAGTTGGTAGAAATGAACAACAAAGACTCAAGGCTTTAAACCTTGTTTAATAAATCACTTAGGAATAAGTAGGTTTTAATTTGGCGTTCAATTGGTTGTTCTTAAGCATAACTCTTTTGCATTCGGGAGAATCGCAGAGAGGATACATTATCCAATTACTGGGAAATATTGGATAGTAAATTAAACATCAATTGCATATCAAGAAAGGTATTCAATATTCATATCAAGAACATTCTACTACATTAAGGGGGACACAACCTTGGTTTCTTAAATTCATATTATTCACATTCATACTATTACAATTAGTTTTCAGTTTTCGTTTATTCATACAGTCAACACTCTTTTGTTCTATTTGAGTTACTTGATAGAATTACGACTTTGTCAAGTATTACATTAATTAGATAATCGTTTCACACCTATTCCCTGTGGGATTCGACCCCAACCTTGTTGGATTATTATATTTGACATCGACCGCTTACACTATTCTTAAGGTGTAATTTGAGCGAATCAAGTACGTGTTATGGTTATACCTTTGTGGGATTTTGGAGAGCTATTTGTCCATTTGAGGGGTGACCGGAGTTGATTTGGGGGCCCATTGGCAAGCTCGAGGAGGATGTGTATTCCACACCAAGTCGGATTTTGTGACTCAGCACCGTTATTGCTGAAAGGTGTGTCATTCAGTTAGAGTTGAGCTTGTTCATGTTCTGATATGTTCTATGTGTTACTCTTCTACACCACGAGGGGTTGTGATTTCTTGGTTATATGCATACCCGATGCAGTTCTGTTTGGGCCTTGTAGCGGAATTCAATAGGGATGGTTATTAGGGTGTTGAATGGTTGATTGCGTCTTGGCTATGGTCTTCCCAGGTTGTGGTATAATGTGTTGTTTACATCTCCATGGTTTGGTCATGCACTTTGGGTATTTTGAGCATGGTGGCTTGAGGTATTTCGCATGGACCGGTGTTTGGATGGGTCACACATTGCAGCAATGCTATGATTGGATATAATCCTTTGTGTTAGATTCATGTGTCTTGGTCCTATTATGTGTGATGGGTTCATAGCATTGCGTTGTAATGGTACTTGTTGACCCAATGAGTGGTTATGAGTTTCTGCATGTTTCATTCATCATCAACAGTGTAAGAAGGTTCGGCACATGGTTTTATTTGATACGAGGTTCATTACCGGTGTTGAGTTTGTTTTGAGCAGCTACTGTGATCGAGAATTTTTTTCTACCAGCATGCAAGTGGTGTGGTATATCATGTGATTAGGTCTTGGGTTATGGTTATGGCTTGATATAGCTTGTTCAGAATTATAAAGTGTGTGGATGCGAGGTTTGAGTCTTGTAAGGAATTTCCGATGTTGGAAATTGAGTTCCAAGGATTATGGGCTAATTCACAATAATGATCTTTAATTATGTTATGTGGTTAAGCTTACATGGATTGAGGTGACGTGAGATCACCCCCGGGTATGTGCGTGGTAAGGGTACACAGTGATTCAACGGTTTTGAAACGACTCTTGGAACGTTCGAGGACGAACGTATATTTAAGTGGGGGAGAATGTAACGACCCGACCGGTTTGCACTTTGCTCGGTGGTTTGAGGGCATGAGTAGTTTTGTATGATGTATTACGACTTGTGAGTATCGCCGGTTTCGGTTTTCGGGTGATTCGGAACTAGTTTGGAAGAATGAATTTCATTGTTGAAGCTTTAAGTTAGAAGAATTGACCAAGTTTGACTTTTGAATGTTTGACGTTAGATCGGAGTATTGATAGTTCTGTTACGTTCGGCTAGTGATTTTGGACTTGGGCTTATGCCCAGATTTGCATTTTGATATTTCTAGAAGGTTTAGGCACCATTTGGCGAAAGTTAGAATTTGAAGGATTGGAATGTTCATAAAGTTGACCGGAAGTTGACATTGTTGATATCAGGTTCGGATTTCAATTCCGGGAGTTGGTATAGCTTCGTTGATTCATTTTGGACTTTCATGCAAAATTTGACGTCATTCCGGGTTTTTTTTTATATGATTCGCGCGAGTTATAGAAGTTGAAAGATCATAAGTCCACTTAGTTCAATTTGAGGTGCAATTCATAGTTTTGATGTTATTTGATGTTATTTGAGGTCTTGAGCAGGTCCGTGTTATGTTATGGAACTTGTTGGTATGTTCGGACGGGGTCCCGGCGGCCTCAGATGTGTTTCAGATGGGCTACGTGCCATTTTCTCATGTTTTGGATTGTTGTTCTGTCATCTGGTGTCTTCTTATTTGCGTTCACAACTGCACCTCCACGTTCGCATAGAGACTTCTGTAGAAGCGACATTTTGTTCTTCGCGGTCACGAAGAGGCGACCGCGTTCGTGAAGCTTAGGGAACCTTTTTCTTCATGTTCGCATGAAGATTTACGCGATAGCGTCTAAGGGAAGCTAGAAGGGGCATCACTGATTTGATTCACCGTATTCGCGATTGCGAGACCGCGATCGCGATGTTGTTGGGTAAGTGGTCAACGCGTTTGCGAAGCATGTTTGGTAGCTGATGAAGTTTTGTTATTCACTTTCCATCGCGATCGCGATGTATTGTATCTGGGCAGAATATAAAAGTACTCTATTTCGAAGGCTTTTGATATTTTATCACTTTTTGAGTTAGAGAGCTCGGTTTTGGGCGATTTTGGAGGGGATTTTCGCGTGTTGGTTTTGGGGTAAGTGTTCTTTATCCAAATTTGATTACATTTCGTGATTTCATCTTTGTTTTTAACATTAAATTAGTGCTTTAAATGGGAGAAAATGGGAATTTTTGCAAAATCTTTCAAAAATGTAAAATGAGGATTTGAAGGCTGATTTCGAAATTCGATAATTTTGGTATTGTTGGACTCATATCGGAATGAGTGCTCGGATTTTCTAAATTTTGTCGGGTTTCGAGGTGCGGGCCCGGGGTTGACTTTTTGGTTTTCTTTAAAGATCAAGACTTTATTATCCGGAATTATTTTCTGTGATTTTTATTTATGATATTAAGTTATTTTGGCTAGATTTGAGCCGTTCGGAGGTTGTTTCACACGAGAAGGTCATTTTAGAGTATTAGTTTAGCTTCTTTGAGGTAAGCGTCTTGTCTATGTGTGGGAAAAACTACCCCTTAGGATTCGAGTTAATTGTGTTATTTTTTTTATGTGAATGCCTTGTACGTAATGTGACGAGTGGGTACACAGGCTATATGTGGCATTTGATCGATTTAGGTTATCTAGACTCTTTCTATACCTTTAATTGAATTGTCATGACATGTTATGTCTCTCATTGTTAATCTACTCTTACATGATTTATTTGACATTATTAGCACTTATTGTACCCGTTACTTATTGTTTCGCCCTTACATGCTTTAGATGAAGTTATTGTCTTCCTTATCGTCTTGTTACCTTTTAATTGTTGAGTCCCTTCCATAATTCCGTGCCTATTTGCTTCTTGTCTTAACTGTTTTACTTGCACACCTTAGTTGTCACGTGCTTTACTTGTCATGTCATTTTTGTAATATTTGTTGTATTCCTTTAAATATTATGTGGTTCCTTTATTGCCGTGTACTCAAACCCTTTGATTGTAGAAATTCTTGTAAATTGAGTTATTGGATTGTTGTTGTTAATTTAAATTGCTTGTGGATTGGGTTGCACGCCGTAACAGGTGAAATAAGGAAGGATTGTGATATTGAAATACGGTGGGATCGGGTTGCACCCCGCAATGGGTGAAATAAGGGAGGATTTGATATTGATACGGTGGGATCGGGTTGTGCGCCGCAACGGATTTTATATGTTATTCTTGATGTTCATATGGTGAAATAAGGGAAGATTGTGTTTGTACGGTGGGATCGGGTTGGGCGCTGCAATGGATTGTGTGTGTTGTATTCATTATTGTATTGCGTTAGCTTTTAGTATTTATCATATGAGATTCTGAGGACTGTGTCATGACCCAAAAATCCCAACCATGATCGTGATGGCGCCCCTCATGAAGAAAAGGCCAGCCAATTCAAACAAAGCTTCATTCAAACAGTTAAACAATACGAGAATAATATAAGTACGGTTTAATAACAGTAATTTGCGGTAAAATATAGTGAACCCTCCCGACTACAGCCCGAATCGGGGTGTCACAAAGTCATGAGCAACTAATGAAAATCCTAATAATAAGATTACTGTTTCAATATCTTTGGCACAATTATTTGAAAATAGTGAAAACAACAAGGTAAAAGAGATACGGGGCTGCGGACGCTAACAGCTACCTCGTAATCTTTGAATCACCGCCCTGACAGTAGTAATAGTCAATACCTCGGAGCGGAATCAATAACGCCTAAATCTGCACACATGGTGCAGGGAGTAATGTGAATACTTCCAACTCAGTGAGTAATAATTATAAATAACAACTGAGAGTAAGGAAACACATAAGGCATACAACAATCCATAATGAAATAGTAAAACATGTAAATAATCAAGTCAATAACATGAAGTAAAAGAAAATATCATGACTGGCCAAGTCATATCTCGTGACGGCGTGTCACCCGTTCCCACGGGTACCCGGTGCTTACTGTGGGGGGTGCAGTAGCGCAATATCTTGTGACAGCGTGTCACCCGATCCCATTTACATCATTTGAAAAGTCATTCAAATATCAAAACCGAGTTTAAGAGATGAATCAAATCTGTTAGAAAACAGTAATAAATTACCCCTGAAGGGTCCACATAACCGGCACGAAGCCCGAATAATACCCCTGAAGGGTTCACATAACCGGCAAGAAGCCCAAATATGGCAATCAGCCCAAATCATGATGATAACACGTAAGTTTCAATCAATTGCATAGTAAAATCATCAATCGGGACGGACCAAGTCACAATCCCCAGTAGTAAACGACCCCACGCTCATCATCAAGCGCGAGTCTCACTCAATATAGCACTACGATGTGCAAATCCAGGGTTTCAAACCCTCAGAACATCATTTAAGATCAATACTCACCTCAATCCGACTAAATCATTAGCCCACGACGCCTTTGCCCTTTGAATTGGCCTTCACGTGCGTCGAATCTATCCAAATTCAGAACAATTACGTCACAATATGTTGAGGGAACAAAGCCCAAGCGAAAACGATAAAAAATTCTCAAAAATCCTGAAATTAGCAAAACCCGAGCCCCGGGCCCACTTCTCGAAATTCAGTAATTTTCACCTTAACGGGTTCCTTACCTCATCACGAGTTCAACCGTACAAGATTTATTAAATTCCTGACATCGGCTCGACCTCTAAGTCTCAAAATCCAAGCTTAGGGTCTTCCACAATTTTCCCAACTTAAATCACTAGTAAAATGCTAAAAACAGCTATAATCTTAGGAAACTCTTTCAAAATTGAGTTAGGAATACCTACCCCGATGTTTCCGTTGAAATCTTCCAAAAATCCTTCAAGATTTCACTTCAATCCGAGTTCCCTAGATCCAACCACGTTAAATATGGTCAAAGCTCCCTTCCTTAAGAGCCTGTTCAAGAAATTCTCCCTTTGGATATAGTTTTGAGGTTGATTTGTTGTGATTCTATGGTGTTTGGAGGTGTCTCTCTTCGTGGTACGGAAATGGGTTTTTGCATGGCAAAATGGGCACCGAGTTCTATTTATAGAGTGGTCAAAAACCGAGCTAAAACACCCTTGCCCGACCAAATATGTGATCGCATACCTGTCGCATAACAGGTATGCGGTTCGCATATTTGACGTAGCCATCGCGAAGATGGCCCTAGCCTTCACCGCGAATTCAACACAAAGAGTGCTTTGCGGTTCGCACTTCAGGTTTGCGGTTCGCATTCTGGCTGCATTTTGGTCGCAAATCTTGCCCAGATTTCTGCTTGTGTTTGCGACTTCACTGTGAGATATACGGTCCGCAATTGAGTTATGCGGTCCGCATTCTCACCTGGTTTTTCTGCAACTTTGCTTTTCCAACAATGGTTTAATCCGTTTAACCATTCAAAACTCACCCGAGGCCTCTGGAACCTCAACCAAACACACCAACACATCCCATAACATTATTCAAACTTGTTCCAACCATCGGAACGCCCAAAACAACCTCTCAACTCCAAATTCGCGTTGGATTCAAACCTAAGGATTTCAAAATCTTCTAAATCGCTCTTTTGATCTAAACCCAACCAAACCACTTCCGAATGACCTGAAATTTTACACGCACGTCCTAATTCACATATCGAAACTACAGCAACTGTCGGAATTCCATTCCGACTCTCGGATCAAAATCTCGCCTATCAACCGGAAATCGCCAAAATTTCAACTTCGCCAATTCAAGTCTAATTCCACACCGGACCTTGAAAATCAATTCCGATCGCACTCCTAAGTCATAAATCACCTCCCGAAGCTAACCGAACCATCAGGATTCACATCCAAACCCTCTAACTCATAAGTCAACATCCGGTTGACTTTTCCAACTTAAACCTTCTTAAAAGGAGACTAAGTGTCTCATTTCTTACCAAATTCACTCCGAACGCAAACCATTCAACGTGATTACACAAAACAAGAATAACGAAGCATAAATGAAGAAGGAATGGAAAAGACGGAGTGGTAATCCACGAGACGACTGGCCGGGTCGTCACATTCTCCCCCTCTTAAACAAACGTTCGTCCTCGAACGAGTCAAGAAACATACCTGAAGTTTCAAATAGGTGAGGATATCTGCTCTGCATCTCCCGCTCAATTTCCCAGGTAGCCTCCTCCACGGACCGACCTCTCCATTGAACTTTCACTGAAGCTATCTCCTTGGACCTCAACTTCCCAACCTGACGATCCAAAATCTCCATTGACTCCACCTCATAGGTCAAATTATCATCCAACTGAATCGTGCTGAAGTCCAGAATATGAGACGGGTCTCCAATATACTTTCGGAGCATCGAAACATGAAATACTGGGTGCACACTCGACAGACTGGGTGGCAAGGCAATAAGCCACCTCCCCGACTCTTCGAAGCACCTCAAACGGCCCAATGAACCGAGGACTCAGTTTCCTCTTCTTACCGAATCTCATAACACCTTTGATGGGCGAAACCTTCAGCAAGACCTTCTCGCCAACCATGTAGGACACATCTCGAACCTTCCTATCGGCATAACTCTTTTGCCTCGACTGTGCTGTACGGAGCCTCTCCTAGATTGTTTTCACCTTCTCTAAAGCATCCTGAACCAAGTCAGTCCCTAGTAGACTAGCTTCGCCGGGCTCGAACCAACCAACCGGAGATCTACACCGCCTCCCATACAAAGCCTCATACGGAGCCATTTGATAACTTGACTGATAGCTGTTGTTATAAGCGAACTCTGCAAGAGGCAGAAACTCATCCCATGAGCCTCCGAAATCAATAGCGCATGCTCGCAGCATGTCCTCCAATATCTTGATGGTACGCTCGGACTGCCCATCCGTTTGAGGATGAAATGCTATGCTTAATTCCACCTGAGTACCCAACTCCCTCTACACGGCTTTCCAGAACTGCGAAGTGAACTGAGTACCTCTATCTGAAATGATAGAAACTGGAACACCATGCAACCGGACAATCTCTCGGATATAAATCCTTGCCAACCGTTCTGAAGAATAGGTAGTACACACAGGAATGAAGTGCGCGGACTTGGTCAGCCGATCCACAATCACCCAAATAGCATCGAACTTCTTCAAAGTTCGTGGGAGTCCAACAACAAAGTCCATAGTGATCCATTCCCACTTCCATTCGAGAATAGCTATCTGCTGAAGCAAACCACCCGGCCTCTGATGTTCATATTTTACTTGCTGACAGTTGAGACACCGAGCTACGAATCCCACAATATCCTTCTTCATCCTTCTCCACCAATAATGTTGCTTCAAATCCTGGTACATCTTTGCGGCACCCGGATGAATGGAATACCGTGAGCTATGGGCCTCCTCCAGAATCAACTCTCGGAGCCCATCCACATTGGGTACACAAATCCGGCCCTGCATCCTTAACACTCCATCGTCTCCGATGGTCACATCTCTAGCATCATTATGCCAGACTCTGTCCTTAAGGACAAGCAAATGGGGATCGTCATACTGACGCTCCCTGATGCGATCGTATAACGAAGACCGAGAAACCACGCAAGCCAATACCCGATTGGATTCCGAGATGTCTATTCTCACAAACCTATTGGCCAAGGTCTGGACATCAACTGCGAGAGGTCTCTCTCCAACTGGAATGTATGCCAAACTCCCCATGCTCACTGCCTTTCGGCTCAAAGCATCGGCCACCACGTTGGCCTTTCCCGGATGGTATAGTATAGTAATATCGTAATCCTTGAGCAATTCCAGCCATCTCCGCTGCCTCAAATTTAGATCCTTCTGCTTGAAAAAATGTTGAAGGCTACGGTGATCAGTAAATACCTCACAAGATACGCCATACAAGTAATGCCTCCAAATCTTTAAAGCATGAACTATGGCAGCTAGCTCCAAATCATGCACGGGGTAGTTCTTCTCATGAGGCTTCAACTGACGAGAAGCATAAGCAATAACTCTACCCTCCTGCATTAATACACAACCGATCCCAATTCTTGAGGCATCACAATATACGGTATACGAACCCGAGGCTGACGGTAGCACCAATACTGGAGCTGTGGTCAAGGCTGTCTTGAGCTTCTGAAAGCTCTCCTCGCACTTGTCCGACCACACAAATGGAACACCCTTTTGAGTCAATTTGGTCAAGGGCGATGCGATGGATGAGAATCCCTGAACAAACCGGCGATAATAGCCTGCCAACCCAAGAAAGCCAACTCTGGACCGCCTCTATCTTCTTTGGATCAACCTGTATACCCTCGCTGGACACCACGTGTACCAAGAAAGCCACTGAATTGAGCCAAAACTCGCACTTAGAGAATTTTGCATAAAGCTTCTCCTCCCTCAAGAATACAACTCGCAAATGTTCTCCGTGCTCTTCCTGATTACGCGAGTACACCAGAATATCATCAATGAATACCACCACGAACGAATCCAGATAAGGCCGAAATACATTGTTCATTAACTGCATGAACGCTGCTGGGGCATTAGTTAGCCCGAAAGACATAAGAAGAAACTCATAGTGGCCATATCTAGTCCGGAAAGCAATCTTAAGAATATCTGCATCCCTAATCTTTAACTGGTGATATCTTGAACGGAGATCAATCTTAGAGAACACTCGTGCTCCCTGAAGCTGGTCAAATAAATCATCGATGCGAGGCAAAGGATATTTGTTCTTGATTGTTACCTTGTTCAATTGCCTCTAATCGATGCACATTCTCATCGTGCCATCTTTCTTTTTCACAAATAGAACCGGTGCACCCCAAGGTCACACACTAGGCCGAATGAACCCCTTATCTAGGAGTTCCTGAAGTTGCTCTTTCAACTCCTTCAACTCTGCTGGTGCCATACGATACGGTGGAATAGAGATGGGTTGAGTGCCTGGAACCAGGTCAATGCCAAAATCAATATCCCTGTCCGGTGGCATACCCGGCAGGTCTGCAGGAAATACATCAGGAAAATCCCGCACAACTGGAACAGAATCGATGCTTGGAGTCTCAGCTCCAACATCCCTCACAAACGCTAGGTATGCAAGGCAACCCTTCCCAGCCATACGCTGGGCTTTCAGGTATGATATCACCCTACTAGGAATATAATCAGTCACGCCACGCCACTCTATCCGCGGCACACCCGGCATAGCCAAAGTAACTGTCTTAGCATGACAGTCTATAATAGCACAACATGGAGATAGCCAATCCATGCCTAAAATAACATCGAAATCTACCATGCTTAATAGCAATAGATCCACTCGGGTCTCCAGACCCCCAATAGTTACTACACACAACCGATACACACGGTCTACAACAACAGTGTCACCCATCGGGGTAGACATGAACAGGTAAAGCAAGAAACTCCCGGGGCGTACTCAAATAATGAGCAAAATATGAAGACACATATGAATAAGTGGAACTGGGATCAAATAACACAGAGGCATCTCTGCGGCAGACTGACACAATACCTGTAATAACGGCGTCTGAAGCACTGGTATCTGTTCAGCCTGGGATAGCATAAAATTGAGCCTGGCCACCGCCTGCTCGACCTCCCCCTCTAAGGCGGCCTCTGGCTACCTGACCTCCACCCTTAACAGGCTGGGCGGGTGGTGAGGTAACTGGATTAACAGTCGAGGGTTGACCCCTCTACTGGGACGATCTAGCACCACAATGAGGACAATACCTCCGCACGTGGCCCATTTCGCCACACTCATAACAGTTCACTGGTGCACTAGTAAATAAAATCGGCCTAGAAGGATCCTGGGCCGACGGAGCATGAGCTGGAAGGGCACTGAGTGATTACTGACCCTGTTGCAATCCATGATAACCACGATCTGCAGATACCCCATTATACCCTGGACGGACTGGCTGAGCAAGCCTGAAGGGATGACCCCTACCTTGCTGATACTGGCCTCTCGAAGGAGTACCACTGTAACTACCCGATCCTCGAGGCCTCTTAGCCTCCCTCTCCTCTCGCTCCTGACGGCGAACCGTCTCAATCTCGCGAGCTATGTCAACCACTTCCTCGAAAGTAGCACCCAACACTCTCTCCCTGGTCATAAGAATACGGAGATTATAGTTAAGGCCATCCACAAACCTCTTGATCCTTTCACGATCAGTCGGAACCATCCAGACAGCGTGTCGAGCCAACTCAGAAAATTTTGACTCATATTGCGACACAATCATATCTCCAGCGGTCCCGAATTCAAGTTGATTCTATTTCGACTCTTCCTCAGAGAAAGACGATCAAACAATTCCAAATCATGGTCCTTCCGGATCGGATCATCCATATAATATACAAAAAGAAACTCCAGATATTTGAGATCTTTCTCTTTGAATAAGATCTCAATTCCAGCGACGGTTTCATTAGATATCTTACAACTAGAATCCCTCTTTTTTCCGATCCAGTTCCTCCACCAACGCGAACCCCAGTTAGATTCAGGCATGCTACACTTTTTAGTTATTGGGAGAACCCAAGTACTCTCTTTCGGATTCAGGAAACAACTCTCAGAGATCTTTTTTCCTTTGGGAAGATACAGGAGCGAAACAATCAACCTATTGATATTGGAAGACCCAACGGATTCTTCCAATGTATCATTTCTGGGTCCAATGGAATTCATAGGTATAGGAAGAAGCCCTATCAAATAGAGATTTTTTCTTTCGACCATATTTCGATTGTTAATACGATATATAAGGACCGCTACTACAAAGAGTATTACACCCTTGATCGTGAAATATCGATTGCTTGTTGAACCCTGTGAATTGCGTGAAAGT
>MCJB01000107.1:0-24848 GCA_002018475.1 Nicotiana obtusifolia
GGTTACTATCAATACTTCTTATAAAGAGAACCTAGAATTACTAACTACGCATACAGAAGAACAAAAGAAAGCCAAAAGCAACATGGTGGAAGATAGGAAGCAGCAGCGGAGGGAAACAACACCTCTGATGATACTGTCAAGTGGCACTGCAGGCCCTCAATGGAAGGAGGTCAAGGACAATCGAGTACAGTCGACAAGGCTGCTCAGTAACTTCACACATCTAACAAATTTGAAAGTTTGAACACGGAGACAAGCGGTGACAATATGGACAACCAGTTGGAGGTGATGGAAGAAGAACCTGTTCAGAAGAACATCCCCACTCCCACATGCTCAGCACCACCCTTACACTTAGCAGAAGAACCTTCATGCTCTACAGCAGCTACACCTCATTCATCAGCAGTCACAATCTTGAAGAATAAAGCTAGCAAGCGAACTACTGGGACATTGAGCCTAATGCACTCTACAGAAACATTGAAAAACTTTTAAGAAATAAGCAACATAGAAGAAGCTGCAACTGAAGGAACACATCTGCACGCAGAGATAGGGAAAGAAACCATGAAGGAATCCACTTCCTGCTGGGTGTACAAAACTTTAACACCAATGTGGTTACTATCAATACTTCTTATAAAGAGAACCCAGAATTACTAACTACGCATACAGAAGAACAAAAGAAAGCCAAAAGCAACATGGTGGAACACAGGAAGCAGCAGCGGAGGGAAACAACACCTCTGATGATACTGTCAAGTGGCAAAGTTGTGGGCAATGCAGGCCCTCAATGGAAGGAGGTCAAGGACAATCGAGTACAGTCGACAAGGCTGCTCAGCAACTTCACACATCCAACAAATTTGATAGTTTGAACACGGAGACAAGCGGTGACAATATGGACAACCAACTGGAGGTGATGGAAGAAGCAGCTAGTCAGAAGAACATCCCCACTCCCACATGCTCAGCACCACCCTTACACTTAGCAGAAGAACCTTCGTGCTCTACAGCAGCTGCACCTCATTCATCAGCAGTCACAATCTTGAAGAATAATGCCAACAAGCAAACAACAGGGACTTTGAACCTAATGCACTCTACAGAAACATTGAAACACTTGTAAGAAATAAGCAACATAGAAGAAGTTGCAGCTGAAGGAACACATCTGCACACGGAGATAAGGAAAGAAACTACGAAGGAATCCACTTCCCGGTGGGTGTACAAAAACATTAACGCCAATGTGGTTACCATCAATACATCTAATCAAGAGAACCCAGAATTACTAGCTACGCATACAGCAGAACAAAAGAAAGCCAAAAGCAACATGGTGGAAGACAGGAAGCAGCAGCGGAGGGAAACAACACCTCTGATGATACTGTCAAGTGGCAAAGTTGTGGGCAATGCAGGCCCTCAATGGAAGGAGGTCAAGGACAATTGAGTACAAAAAGTAGCTAAGCCCAAAACTGGGCAGGCAACGATAACAGTTGACGAGGCTGCTCAGTAACTTCACACATCTAACAAATTTGAAAGTTTGAACACGGAGACAAGCGGTGACAATATAGACAACCAGTTGGAGGTGATGGGAGAAGAACCTGTTCAGAAGAACATCCCCACTCCCACATGCTCAGCACCACCCTTACACTTAGCAGAAGAACCTTCATGCTCTACAACACCTACACCTCATTCATCAGCAGTCACAATCTTGAAGAATAAAGCCAGCAAGCAAACTACTGGGACATTGAACCTAATGCACTCTACAGAAACATTGAAAAACTTTTAAGAAATAAGCAACATAGAAGAAGCAGCAACTGAAGGAACACATCTGCACGCAAAGATAGGGAAAGAAACCATGAAGGAATCCACTTCCTGCTGGGTGTACAAAACTTTAACACCAATGTGGTTACTATCAATACTTCTTATAAAGAGAACCCAGAATTACTAACTACGCATACAGAAGAACAAAAGAAAGCCAAAAGCAACTTGGTGGAAGACATGAAGCAACAACAGAGGGAAACAACACCTCTGATGATACTGTCAAGTGGCAAAGTTGTGGGCAATGCAGGCCCTCAATGGAAGGAGGTCGAGGACAATCGAGTACAAAAAGTAGCTAAGCCCAAAACTGGGCTGGCAACGATAGCAGTTGACGAGGCTGCTCAGTAACTTCACACATCTAACAAATTTGAAAGTTTGAACACGGAGACAAGCGGTGACAATATGGACAACCAGTTGGAGGTGATGGAAGAAGAACCTGTTCAGAAGAACATCCCCACTCCCACATGCTCAGCACCACCCTTACACTTAGCAGAAGAACTTTCGTGCTCTACAGCAGCTGAACCTCATTCATCAGCAGTCACAATCTTGAAGAATAATGCCAACAAGCAAACAACAGGGACTTTGAACCTAATGTACTCTACAGAAACATTGAAACACTCTTAAGAAATAAGCAACATAGAAGAAGCTGCAGCTGAAGGAACACATCTGCACACAGAGATAGGGAAAGAAACCACGAAGGAATCCACTTCCCGGTGGGTGTACAAAATCATTAACGCCAATGTGGTTACTATTAATACTTCTTATAAAGAGAACCCAGAATTACTAACTACGCATACAGAAGAACAAAAGAAAGCCAAAAGCAACATGGTGGAAGACAGGAAGCAGCAGCGGAGGGAAACAACACCTCTGATGATACTGTCAAGTGGCAAAGTTGTGGGCAATGCAGGCCCTCAATGGAAGGAGGTCAAGGACAGTCGAGTACAAAAAGTAGCTAAGCCCAAAACTGGGTAGGCAACGATAACAGTTGACGAGGCTGCTCAGTAACTTCACACATCTAACAAATTTGAAAGTTTGAACACGGAGACAAGCGGTGACAATATGGACAACCAGTTGGAGGTGATGGAAGAAGAAGCTAGTCAGAAGAACAACCCCACTCCCACATGCTCAGCACCACCCTTACACTTAGCAGAAGAACCTTCGTGCTCTACAGCAGCTGTACCTCATTCATCAGCAGTCACAATCTTGAAGAATAAAGCTAGCAAGCCAACTACTGGGACATTGAACCTAATGCACTCTACAGAAACATTGAAAAACTTTTAAGAAATAAGCAACATAGAAGAAGCTGCAACTGAAGGAACACATCTGCACGCAGAGATAGGGAAAGAAACCATGAAGTAATCCACTTCCTGGTGGGTGTACAAAACTTTAACACCAATGTGGTTACTATCAATACTTCTTATAAAGAGAACCCAGAATTACTAACTACGCATACAGAAGAACAAAAGAAAGCCAAAAGCAACTTGGTGGAAGACAGGAAGCAGCAGCGGAGGGAAACAACACCTCTGATGATACTGTCAAGTGGCAAAGTTGTGGGCAATGCAGGCCCTCAATGGAAGGAGGTCAAGGACAATCGAGTACAGTCGACAAGGATGCTCAGCAACTTCACACATCCAACAAATTTGATAGTTTGAACACGGAGACAAGCGGTGGCAATATGGACAACCAACTGGAGGTGATGGAAGAAGCAGCTAGTCAGAAGAACATCCCCACTCCCACATGCTCAGCACCACCCTTACACTTAGCAGAAGAACCTTCGTGCTCTACAGCAGCTGCACCTCATTCATCAGCAGTCACAATCTTGAAGAATAATGCCAACAAGCAAACAACAGGGACTTTGAACCTAATGTACTCTACAGAAACATTGAAAAACTTTTAAGAAATAAGCAACATAGAAGAAGCTGCAGCTGAAGGAACACATCTGCACACGGAGATAAGGAAAGAAACCACGAACGAATCCACTTCCCGGTGGGTGTAGAAAAACATTAACGCCAATGTGGTTACCATCAATACATCTTATCAAGAGAACCCAGAATTACTAGCTACGCATACAGCAGAACAAAAGAAAGCCAAAAGCAACATGGTGGAAGACAGGAAGCAGCAGCGGAGGGAAACAACACCTCTGATGATAATGTCAAGTGGCAAAGATGTGGGCAATGCAGGCCCTCAATGGAAGGAGGTCAAGGACAATCGAGTACAAAAAGTAGCTAAGCCCAAAACTGGGCTGGCAACGATAACAGTCGACGAGGCTGCTCAGCAACTTCACATATCTAACAAATTTGAAAGTTTGAACACGGAGACAAGCGGTGACAATATGGACAACCAGTTGGAGGTAATGGAAGAAGCACCTGTTCAGAAGAACATCCCCTCTCCCACACGCTCAGCACCACCCTTACACTTAGCAGAAGAACCTTCATGCTCTACAGCAGCTACACCTCATTCATCAGCAGTCACAATCTTGAAGAATAAAGCCAGCAAGCAAACTACGGGGACATTGAACCTAGTGCACTCTACAGAAACATTGAAAAACTTTTAAGAAATAAGCAACATAGAAGAAGCTGCAACTGAAGGAACACATCTGCACGCAGAGATAGGGAAAGAAACCATGAAGGAATCCACTTCCTGGTGGGTGTACAAAACTTTAACACCAATGTGGTTACTATCAATACTTCTTATAAAGAGAACCCAGAATTTCTAACTATGCATACAGAAGAACAAAAGAAAGCCAAAAGCAACATGGTGGAAGACAGGAAGCTGCAACGGAGGGAAACAACACCTCTGATGATACTGTCAAGTGGCAAAGTTGTGGGCAATGCAGGCCCTCAATGGAAGGAGGTCAAGGACAATCGAGCACAGTCGACAAGGCTGCTCAGCAACTTCACACATCCAACAAATTTGATAGTTTGAACATGGAGACAAGCGGTGGCAATATGGACAACCAACTGGAGGTGATGGAAGAAGCAGCTAGTCAGAAGAACATCCCCACTCCCACATGCTCAGCACCACCCTTACACTTAGCAGAAGAACCTTCGTGCTCTACAGCAGCTGCACCTCATTCATCAGCAGTCACAATCTCGAAGAATAATGCCAACAAGCAAACAACAGGGACTTTGAACCTAATGTACTCTACAGAAACATTGAAACACTCTTAAGAAATAAGCAACATAGAAGAAGCTGCAGCTGAAGGAACACATCTGCACACGGAGATAAGGAAAGAAACCACGAACGAATCCACTTCCCGGTGGGTGTAGAAAAACATTAACGCCAATGTGGTTACCGTCAATACATCTTATCAAGAGAACCCAGAATTACTAGCTACGCATACAGCAGAACAAAAGAAAGCCAAAAGCAACTTGGTGAAAGACATGAAGCAACAGCAGAGGGAAACAACACCTCTGATGATACTGTCAAGTGGAAAAGATGTGGGCAATGCAGGCCCTCAATGGAAGGAGGTCAAGGACAATCGAGTACAAAAAGTAGCTAAGCCCAAAACTGCACTGGCAACGATAACAGTCGACGAGGTTGCTCAGCAACTTCACATATCTAACAAATTTGAAAGTTTGAACACGGAGACAAGCGGTGACAATATGGACAACCAGTTGGAGGTAATGGAAGAAGCACCTGTTCAGAAGAACATCCCCACTCCCACATGCTCAGCACCACCCTTACACTTAGCAGAAGAACCTTCGTGCTCTACAGCAGCTGCACCTCATTCATCAGCAGTCACAATCTTGAAGAATAAAGCCAGCAAGCAAACTACGGGGACATTGAACCTAATGCACTCTACAGAAACATTGAAAAACTTTTAAGAAATAAGCAACATAGAAGAAGCTGCAACTGAAGGAACACATCTGCACGCAGAGATAGGGAAAGAAACCATGAAGGAATCCACTTCCCGGTGGGTGTAGAAAACATTAACACCAATGTGGTTACTATCAATACTTCTTATAAAGAGAACCCAGAATTACTAACTACGCATACAGAAGAACAAAAGAAAGCCAAAAGCAACATGGTGGAAGACAGGAAGCTGCAACGGAGGGAAACAACACCTCTGATGATACTGTCAAGTGGCAAAGTTGTGGGCAATGCAGGCCCTCAATGGAAGGAGGTCAAGGACAATCGAGTACAAAAAGTTGCTAAGCCCAAAACTGGGCTGGCAACGATAACAGTCGACGAGGCTGCTCAGATACTTCACACATCTAACAACTTTGATAGTTTGAACACGAAGACAAGCGGTGACAATATGGACAACCAGTTGGAGGTGATGGAAGAAGCCAGGCCCTGACTACTCAGACCTGCGGATCATCCTCTGCTTCTGCGACAGTAAGTGCGATGAACCTCCCGCTTCTGCGAACTACTTCGCTTCTGCGTCTCCAATCCGCTTCTACGATTTAGTAGATGCGACCCATTCTCCGCATCTACGGACTAACCTGGCCTATCCAAAATGCGCTTATGCGCCAGATCTGCCGCTCCTGCGGCTCCACACCTGTGCCAAAGTTCCGCAGGTGCGGTCACACAGATCTCAGAAAAACCAGCATAAACAACATGTTCCAAAGAAGATCCAAACAACATCCAAAACTCATCTGATCCCCTCGGGACCCTCCTCGAATGTACCAACATGTCCCAAAACATAACAACATCGAAACCACATAACAAACCTCAAATCAAACTTAATGAACTTTTGAACTTTTAACTTCATAAACTCGTGCCGAACCATATCAAATCAATTCGGAATGAACTCAAATTTTGCACACAAGTTCCAAATTACATAACTAAGCTATTCAAATTCCCGGAATTACAATCTGAACCCGATATCATCAAAGTCAACTCTCGGTCAAACCTATCAACTTTCCAAACCTTCAAATTTTCAACTTTCGCCAATTAGTGCCGAAACCTTCTAGAAATATCCAAATACAAATCCGAGCATACGCCCAAGTCCAAAATCACCGTCCGGACCTTACGGAAAAATCAAAGCTCTGATCCGAGATCAAATACTCAAAAGTCAAACTTGGTCAACTCTTTCAACTTAGAGCTTCAAACATGAAATTCACACTTCCAAACTAATTCTGAATCACCCGATAACCGAAACCGACGATACGCACAAGTCATAATACATCTTATGGAGCTACGCATGCCCTCAAACCACCGCGCAAAGTGCAAATGCTCTAAACGACCGGTCGGGTCATTACATTCTCCCCCACTTAAACATAAGTTCGTCCTAGAACGTGCCTAGAGTCGTTCCAAAGCCATCAAATCGCCGTGTAACCTTACCATGCACATACCAAGGGGTGGTCCCCCATCACCTGATCCATGTAATCCTGACCACACAACAGAGCTGAAAATCATTACTTTAACCTTAGTCCGTAAGTCTTAGAACCCAATTTCAACATCTGAAATTCCTTACAATACCTGAATCTCGCATCTACACACAGTATAAGTCTGAACAAGCTGTATCAAAATATAACCATAACCCAAGATGTAATCACATGATATACCACATAACTCGCACACTCGTAGAAAAAACTCCAGATCACAGTAGCTGCTCTAAACAAATTCGATGCTGGTAATGAACCTCAAATCCAATAAAACCTCGTTCAAAACCTTCGCACACTGCCGATGATGAAAGAAACACGCAAAATACTGATAACCACTCATCAGATCAACAAGTCATGGAGCTCCCTCTCGTCCGACAAGAATCAAAGCCAAATCCTAAGTTGACTTCCGATACTATTCTTCCAAACATACCGTAATCAAATTCACACTTCAGGCCCAAGACTTCATCTTATCAAGTACAAGCTACTCTACTGACATATCACACTAATACTACCTAGTGCCACAAACTGTGCAATCCGTGCACCAATAAGCAACAATTCAATTGTATTCAAACATGGAAAATGACTCAAATAATAGAACCGTCCCGCAAGTTCAACAGACACCACCACAGGCGCAATGCTACGAATCTATCACACATAGTATAATCAAGACACACGAATCTAACACAAAGGATCATATCCCAACATAACCCAGCTTCAATGGGTGACCACATCCAAACACTGGTCCGTATAAAATACCTCAAGCCACAATGCTCAAAGTCAACAACCACGTGCAATTCGACATCAAGTACACAAAGTGCATGACCATAACCATAGAGAAATGAATAACACTATATACCATAGCCCGGAAAGACCATAACCAAGGCGCAATCAACCATTCAACACCCTAATAACCATCTCGCTTGAATTCCGCTACAAGGCCCAAACAGAACCGCATCATGTGTGCATATAACCAGTAAATCACAACTACTCGTAGCATAGAAGATTAACACACAGAATGTATCAGAATACGGACAAGCTCAACTCTAACCGAATGACACAGTCCTCAACACTAACAGTTCTGAGTCAACAAATCCGACTCGGTGTAGAATACACATCCTTGTTGGGCCTATCAATGGGATCAACTCCGGTCATCCCCAAATGGATAAATGGACATTCAAAAATCCACAATGACCTAACCACAGCATGTACTACCATCTAGCTAAATTTGGCCACATCTTCACAGTCTGCAAGCTCGAAATAATTTGCTTCTAGGAACTCCCAGTCTCCAAATCCACAAAGCACATGAATCACCATAGTCGATCCCTACTCCACCACTCGAATGACTAACACATCTCTCACACATAATCATCCCCACGAGAAATACTTCTATAATTTTTCCATGCCGCAGGGCAAAATCTAAACTTCTGCAGTTGATCAACCAGGCGAGTACGGAAATACCAATTAAGCATCCATAAGTTAAAACACAGTGCGCCTTCTAAAATATACACCCTTCTCAGGCAATACTGTATTGGGTCGGATATAATTGGGCGTATAAGGAAGGTCGGGCTCAAGCGTAATACAAGACTGGACTACTTCATAACGGGATCAGCATTTCGGGAAGGAAAGCCCGAAGTCGGGCATCATTGGGTTCGGAGATGAAGCAATCAAGGTAAGGCAATCGACGCCAGTCAAGGAAGGTGCATCTTATGGCAAAAGGATCAATTTCGTATAACGGGAAGACCGAAGATCTCGTGAGTTCCTGATATTTTAGCGGGAGTCACAGTCCCAGCTATCATAGACGTTAAATCATTATTTTAGGGAAATTCCATCCCGTAATTATGGGGATTTATCTTGAATCAGGCTTTTACCATATGTAGGACTCTTCTTCTACCTATAAGAGGGGCATTTATCTTCATTGTAACACACGAGACCCATCACATAAATACTCATTATTACCCTAACGGTTTGATCATCCTTCATTCAATTATTATTTACTGCCATATTTTTCATTGTATTGAATAATTTCACATATCCTTAGCACCGCGAATAAATTCAATTGTTTCTCGAATTTTAGAGTAAACAGTTTGGCGCCCACCGTGGGGCCGAGGATAATAGTGAATTTTTGATACAAATTCTCTGTCACACACTATTTTACGCTTGCTCTTTGCAGAACTTTCTGTTTTTCAGATTACAAATAATCATGTCGCACTCACTTCCCATCAGCAACGAGCTTAACCACTAAGGAGAAAACAACATTATGCCTGGAAAGGAGGTCCCGATCGACGCCAACTCTCAAATGGCGGTCGACACCGATCAGACCTCTGACCCATCGAACAGCGTTCGAGGGGAACACCATTCAGGGATTCAACATAATAGAGGAGATGAAATTAGCCTCAAAGTAATATTTGACATGTTGCAAGCCCAGCAAGCAGCCATAGCTCAATTATAAAGTCGCAGTCAGATCCCGTACAGAGTCGAAGCCATTTCTTCTCAAAGGATAGCTCCACAAAATGAGCCGATCACAGCACAACCGGACGAAAGCGATTCAGGGGCAAACTCTGGAATCATAAAAATGCTCGAGGAGCTTACTAAATGGGTCGAGACGGGTGAAAAAAGGATCGAGGCTAACGATAAGAAGGTGGAAACGTATAATTCGAGGGTAAACCAGATACCGGGGGCACCCCCGGTGTTGAAAGGTTTGGACTCGAAAAAGTTCGTACAAAAACCTTTCCCACCCAGCGCTGCTCCAAAACCGATTCCAAAAAAGTTTCGCATGCCGGAAATCCCCAAATACAACGGGACTTCAGATCCAAATGAGCATGTGACGGCGTACACTTGTGCTATAAAAGGGAACGATCTCGAGGACGATGAAATCGAGTCCGTCCTTGTGAAGAAATTCGGAGAGACCCTGTCCAAGGGAGCGATGACGTGGTATCACAACTTACCACCAAATTCCATCGACTCCTTTGCCATGCTCACCGATACCTTCGTCAAAGCCCATGCCGGCGCCATCAAGGTTGAGACAAGAAAATCAGATTTGTTCAAAGTCAGACAACGGGACAATGAAATGTTAAGAGAGTTCGTATCACGCTTTCAAATGGAGCGGATGGATCTACCACCGGTCACTGATGATTGGGCCAAACAACCCTTCACTCAACGGCTCAATGCCCGAAGTTCAACGGCATCTCAACAACTCAAACAGAGTTTGATTGAATACCCGACTGTCACTTGGGCAGACATTCACAACCAGTACCAATCAAAGATCAGGGTAGAAGATGATCAGATCGGAGTCCCCTCGGGCTCCTCTTACCCTATTAGAACTTATGATCGACCTCTAAGGGATAAGTATCGAGAATCAAGGTCGAACCAAGATAGACACCGGCCATACCCAGTTGATCGAAGAGTCGTCCCAAGGGGACACAAATCCCCGAGACAGAAAGCAGGAACGATTCCAACTAAAGGAACCGGAGACCGTTGCCGAAAAATAACTTCGAGAGAACCAGTAGCCATCGAGAAGCACCTCGATTGTCCGAGTACAACTTTAATGTCGATTCGGCAACTCTTGTATCAACCATCGATCGCATTTAAGATACCAAATGGCCAAGGCCGTTGCAGACGGACCCTGCCAAGAGATATCCCAACCTCATATGTAAATATCATGGCACGCATGGGCACAGAACGGAAGATTGTCGGTAGCTGAGGGAAGAAGTAGCTCGGTTGCTCGAAAACGGACATCTTCGGGAGTTCTTAAGCGATCGAGCCAAAAATCACTATGAAAATAGAAACAGACCAGCAAATTAAGAAGAGCCGCAACACACAATTAACATGATAATAAGGGGAGCGGATGCGCCCCAAGTACCAGTGTTGAAACGCACCAAAATATCTATTACCCGAGAAAAACGTACTCGGGACTACATAGCAGAAGGGACTTTGTATTTCAGCGACAAGGATATCAAAGGGCTTACGCAACCTCATAACGATGCACTGGTGATATCAATGCTAGTACACAACACCCGAGTGAAACGTGTACTTATCGACCCTGGGAGCTCGGCCAATATAGTTCGGTCTTGGTTCATTAAACAACTGGGGCTGTCAAACCAAATTATCTCCGAGGTCCGGGTCCTCAACGGCTTTAACATGGCGTCAGAAACAACCAAGGGTGAAATAACACTAATGGTGAATATCGCTGGAACTATCAAGGCGACAAAATTTTGCATGATCGAAGGCGATATGAGATATAACGCCTTGCTCGGGAGGCCTTGGATACACGACGTCAAAGCCGTACCTTCAACGTTACATCAAATGTTAAAGTTTCCATCGGCTGAGGGGGTCATCACCGTTTATGGAGAACAACATGCTGCAGGGGAAATGTTCGCAGTGGAGGAGGCGGTGTCAAAACCTACCGTTCCTCCGTAGAAGGCTAAATAGCAATCAAAGAGGCCACCTTCAACAAACGGGGGTGAACAGGATCAGCTTGACGCCGATAGTTTCGGGATACCCCGATCATTTATTGCTCCGGATGAGTCCGACGCAACCAAATTGACAGTTGAAGAGCTCGAACAAATCTCAATCCGCAGCGACGCACCCGATTGAAAGGTATACCTGGGCTCGGGCTTAAACTCCGAGCTCAGGGCCAAATTAATTAATTTCCTTTCAGCTAATGAAAACTCCTTTGCTTGGTCCCATTTAGACATGATAGGCATACCGCTGGAAATTGCAACGCACAAGCTGAGCGTCGATCCAAAGTTCCGGCCAATCAAACAAAAAAGGAGACCTCAGTCCGAAGCTAAACAGGCCTTCATCAAGGACGAGGTAAACAAACTCTTAAACATAGGGTCCATTCGGGAAGTTAAGTACCCCGAATGATTAGCTAATGTAGTTGTAGTCCCTAAGAAGGGAAACAAACTTAGGATGTGTATAGACTATAAAGACCTAAATAAAGCATGCCCCAAAGACTCCTTCCCCTTGCCCAACATCGATCGCATGATCGATGCTACCGCTGGCCACGAGAATCTTAGTTTTCTCGACGCCTACTCTGGGTATAACCAGATACAAATGTATAAGGATGACCAAGAAAAAACATCCTTCATCACTAAGTATGGCACCTATTGCTATAATCTGATGCCTTTCGGGCTTAAAAATGCAGAGGCAACATACCAACGCCTAGTAAATAAAATGTTCGAAAAATAACTAGGTAAAAACAATGAAAGTTTATATCGATGATATGTTGGTTAAGTCCCTGCAAGCAGAGGACCATTTAAGTCATTTGCAGGAAACATTTGACGTTCTGAAGAGATACAACATGAAGTTGAATCCGGAGAAATGCGCATTCGGAGTAGGCTCAGGGAAGTTTCTTGGCTTTATGTTCTCTAACCGGGGAATAGAAATCAACCCCAATAAAATTAAGACCATTGAGCACATAACGGTCATCGACAGCGTCAAGGCCGTGCAGAAATTGACAGGCCGAATAGCAGCATTGGGCCGATTCATATCGAGATCATCGGACAGGAGTCATCGGTTCTTCAATTTACTGAAGAAGAAGAACGAATTCTCGTGGGGGCCGGAATGCCAACACGCATTGGAGGAACTAAAAAGGTATCTTTCTAGCCCGCCTTTGCTACATACACCGAAAGTAGGCGAGCAGTTGTATCTTTACCTCACTGTATCGGAGATAGCAGTGAGCAGAGTCCTGGTCTGAGAAGAACAAGGTACGCAATTTCCCATTTACTACGTCAGTAGAACATTAGGAGAAGCCGAAACCAGATACCCACACTTAGAAAAACTAGCACTCGCTTTATTGAGTGCCTCTAGAAAATTGAAACCATACTTTCAATGTCACCCAATATGCGTGGTGACAACTTACCCACTTAGAAATGTTATGCATAAACCTGAGTTGTCAGGTCGATTGGCCAAGTGGGCCATCGAAATTAGCGGGTACGATATCGAGTATCGACCTCGAACCTCGATAAAATCTCAGGTACTGGCCGATTTCATCGCCGACTTCATGCCGTCGCTCATCCCCGAAGTCGAGAAAGAACTCATGACTAAATCGGGGATTCCTTCAGGAGTGTGGACTTTGTTCACAGACGGCGCCTCAAATTCAAAGGTGTCGGGGCTAGGCATCGTACTTAAGCCCCCGGCCGGGAATACGATTAGACAGTCTATTAAGACCATAAGGCTGACTAACAATGAATCCGAATATGAGGCTATGATTGCAGGTCTAGAGCTGGCCAAAAACCTGGGAGCAGAAGGAATCGAGGCCAAGTGCGATTCCCTCCTCGTTGTCAACCAAGTAAATAGAACGTTCGAAGTCAGGGAAGGGCGTATGCAAAGGTATGTGGATAAACTTCAGGTCACATTACACAGGTTTAAATAATGGACCCTACAGCACATACCTCGAGAACAAAACAGCGAAGCCGATGCCCTCGCCAACTTAGGCTCATCGGTCGAAGACGAGGAAATCGACTCTGAAAAAGTCGTGCAGTTGTTAAGGTCGGTGGTGGAAGAGGGTCATGCCGAGGTCGATTCGACAAGCTTGACCTGGGATTGGAGAAATAAGTACGTGGAGTATCTTAGATCGGGAAAATTGCCATCCGATCCCAAAGAGTCGAGAGCGTTACGCACAAAGGCGGCCCGATTTTGTTTGGCCGACGACGGAACTTTGTACAGGAGGAAATTCGGAGGCCCTCTCGCCATATGCCTTGGGCCTGGAGACACCGAATATATTTTAAAAGAAATACACGAAGAGACTTACGGCAACCATTCCGGTTCCGATTCATTAGTTCGAAAAGTAATTCGGGCCGGCTATTACTGGAACGACATGGAAAGAGATGCAAAGGAGTTTGTACACAAATGCAGTGGATGCCAAAGGCATGCACCGATAATCCACCAGCCCGCAGAAGCACTACATTCGGTCATATCGCCATGGCCATTTATGAAGTGGGGTATGGACATTGCTGGTCCCCTCCCTCGAGCACCAGGTAAGGCTCAATTTATCCTTTTTATAACTGACTATTTTTCTAAGTGGGTGGAAGCGCAAGCTTACGAGAAGATTAGGGAAAAAGAGGTGATTGACTTCATATGGGACCATATCATTTGCCGATTCGAGATGCCTTCAGAAGTCGTATGCGATAATGGCAAGCAATTCGTTGGCAGCAAAATTACCAAGTTCTTCGAAGATAACAAGATCAAGAGGATATTGTCGACTCCATATCACCCCCGCGGCAACGGTCAAGCGGAGTCGACCAACAAAACCATAATCCAAAACTTGAAGAAAAGGCTAGCTGACGCTAAAGGAAAATGGAGCGAAATGCTGCCCGAAGTTTTATGGGCATACCGAACAACCGAGAAAACCAGCACCGGGGCCACCCTGTTTTCCTTAGTATATGGCACCGAAGCATTAATACCGGTCGAGATGGGCGAACCAAGCATCAGGTTTCGACACGCAACCGAAGAGTCAAACCGGTAGGCTATGAAGAGTCAGAGGGAAGCCGCTCTGGTCCGAATGGCAGCTCAGAAATAAAAAATCGAGAGGTACTACAATCGGAGAACCCGTCTCCGATACTTTAGCGCTGGGGACTTGGTACTTAGAAGAGTTACGCCCAACACCCGAGACCCCAATGAAGGAAAATTAGGGCCGAATTGGGAGGGTCCTTATACTGTCTTGAAGGTCACCGGAAAGGGGTCATACAAGCTCGGGACTATGGATGGCAAGCAGTTGCCGAATAATTGGAATGTGAGCCACTTGAAACGGTACTATTGTTAAGGTAATCTGTTTCATTTTTTTCTTTTGTTTTGATTTTTGGTACTAACACATGCAGGAGAAATCGATATCGAACGGGTAAGCACAAGGCGTTAGGACTGAAAGCATGAGTTGCACTCTTTTTCCCTTCGACCGGTTTTATCCCAAATTGGGTTTTACGGCAAGGTTTTTAATGAGGCAACCATATGTCATGCTAACATAGATCAGTCATTCATCGGAGTTCATGAATTTGGTAATCGACTCCGATGTTGCTTTCATTTATTTACTTCGATTTCAAGGGGACTCCATAAAGATCGCTAGGAACCAATGTAAGGGTCAAACAGTCAGAAGAACCGTAACCGAGTAGATCAATCTGCCTCCCCCGCCCCCAATCAAAACAAAGATGTACAAGAACATGAATATTAAAAAAGTCTTTTGGCATCAACATTGTGTTTTTAAGCCCAAGGGCTTCTTCGATTATCTTCGTATTATCAATAATGGACATTGTCAAAATACACGTATCGGATTCGAAGGGGGATAAGACTTAACAAGGCAAACCTCGGAATCGATTAACTAGGCCAAGGCCATATTGAGTTAAAAAAACTCGAAGGGAAGTAAGACCGATTCGGGCAACCCCAGTGTATGAAAGGCTAAAGCCAAGCTAGACTATAATTCGGGGATGATCGACGTTTGCCAAGGCAGGACCTCGACTCTCCAAAATAAGGCTAAGGCCGAATTAAATTGAAAGGGACTCAAATTTTGCTAAGGCGTGGTCCCGACTCATTAATAGACCAAAAAGCATAGCTTAAAGGTCGAGGGGAATAAACAAAGTTTTTAACCCATCCCGAATCTGCAATAAGGCTAAGGCCGAATTAATGTTAAATTTGCTAAAACCAGTTCAGTTTATTAACTGGTCAGGGTTATCCATAGGTGCAGATTCAAGTCAGTCGATCGTAATTTGCAATCCTAGCTAAGGCAGGAAATGGCAAGACATGAAAGTCACAGAACAAAGTCAAAATAAAACAAAGGATGTTTATATATAACAATGGAATTTCGGGCTACAAAAATAACATTTCAACAAAACAAGATCATTCTGAGCCATCTTCATCTTCCTCGGGAAAGGTTTGCTTCCTCATTTCGGCTTCAATCCTTGTTGCTTCCTCGACTTCGGAGGATAAGTCGAAACCCCGGGCTTGAAGCTCCTCAAGAACGGAGAGGCGGGTCTGACATTTGGTATATTCAACCAACATCTTCGATTGCTCCTGGGCGGCCTCGACATCGGCTCTGTATTGAGCTATTAAGTCTTCAGCATCGGCCTTGGTGGTAGCAATCTCCGATTTTGCTTCTTGCAGCTGGTTGACTAGAACCACCCAATCCTGAGTGAGTGACTCAACTTGGTGCTGTAAGGATTCAGTGTTCTTGGTCAGAACTCTGATCCTCTCCCGCGCCTCCGAGTTTTGTTCTTCTAAGCGAGTTTGGAAAGCTTCCTTCTCCGAAGTCAGGGTCTCAACCATGGCTTTCCACCCGCTAGTTTCAGACTTAGCCTCATGCAATTCAAACCGGAGACGGTCTAGCGGATCGTCCATTTGCTCTAGCTGGTCAACCCCTTTGGTGTGCTCCCTCCTTATAAAATCTAGCTCAGCCCGAAGGTTCGACATCTCGCCTTCGAGCCGCTGACCCTATGTCCGTTCTTGTGACATTCCTTCCTTGATTCGAAGGAACGCCTTATGGTGGAGCACCGAAGAATATAAGGTATACAAACTAAAATAGTCAGTGCAGACTTAGAGGTAAGATATTGGGCAGAAGATAAATACGTAAGGATGCATACCCTATTCGATGCCTGCTGAGCTTCATTGAACAAGCATGCTCAGTCCACTGCATTCATTGCGGCCTGGTCCTCCACGGTCACCAGGCAATGAAGATAGTTGGCCACGTCTACCGGTGCACCCAATACTCGGGTATCCTTGGGGACAGCGAATGTTATCACCCTCTTCGGATCGGGGTTCGAGCTAGGGGCAGGAAATCTGTCGACCAATTTGGCACCAACAGACACCCTACTCGTCTCGGCCGGGGGACTCCTTCTTAGCACTTCGAGCCCGAAGGTATCAGCCGATGGCACCCCATCGAAGAATTCATCAAAGGCCCCAGCTGCAACCGTCCCTTTATTTGGTGTGTGCATTCTTGCAGCTTGGGCATCATTCAGAGTTGCCTCTAAAAAAGAAGGCGAATCCGTCATCTCCGGGATGTCCGAGACTCTTTGCGTTGCTCCTCCTGTATCAGCCCAGATCCCGGTCCTCATTCTCTCCTCGAGATCCTCATCTCGAAGAGCGCAAGATTCACCGACGGTTGACTCGGGGACTGCCCGAGGTGGCTCATTGTTCATTGTTTCGGGGCTTCCTTCCCCTTCAGAGCCGTCACTCACTTGGATGGTGGGGTCGGTGATGGTGACTTTGCGGGCCCTAATCTTTTTCCTGCCTTTCCTTCTCTCGGGCTCTGCAGGACCGGGAGCCTCTTTTCTCTTCTTCCCCCCTTCTTTCTTCGATACGGGGGGAGGGTGAGGAGCTTCCCCACCGGTGGATGTCGACCTCAATTCAGCATCTTTCGAGAGGCCTGCAGAATGAGATTCTTGAGAGTTAGTGATAATATCGGTTACTCCAAATAAGTTAAACAAGTGTGGCCGGGTTCACCGTGATTTTTGGCCTCCCAAAGACCTTTCGATATTTCTCGCCAGGCTCGCTCCGAATAGGTCCTTTGAGCCACCACTCTTCGGACCCAGTCCTCAAGTGTTGAATTGCGGCCGACATCTGGGAAGCGGCTGTATCTTACAGAACATATCGATTAAACATTCGAAAGAGAGCAGTCAATGGTTTAAAAGAAAATGACACTTACGACTTGTGTTCCACTTCTCAGGGAACGGCATGTAGTCCGCGAGGATCAAATCGGAGGTCCTTATTCGGACGAACCGACTCATCCAACCTCGGTCTTTGTCTTCATGGATGCTCGAGAACGGGGCCTTGCTGGCCCGGCGAGCGAGTTTTATTAGTCCCCCTCGGAACATCCGGGGAATATATAATCGGAGTAGGTGGTCAGCAGTGAAAGGATGCCCCCCTTCGACCTTACTCACGAAGAAGCGGAAGAGATAGACTATACGCCAAACGGATGGATGGACTTGACCCAAAGTAACATTATATCTTTACAAAAATCAATAATATGGGGTCCGGGGTCCAAACGTGAAAGGGTAGGTGTACACACTTAGATAACCTTCCATATGAGTGGTGATCGACTCACTCGGAGAAGGGACTACCACTTCTTTGTTGGCCCAGTTGCACTCCGCCTTCACCCTGTCCAGGACTTTATGGGTGATCGAGCTGATATACAGTGAGACCGGTTCGCATCGGCCTGGCACTGAAGAAGGCTTCTCGACTTTAAAATCGGAGCCTATAGAACACCCAATAGGTATGAAGGCCTTCAAAGGAGGTTCCGCAGAGGTCTCCTCGATGCGAACAGGTCCAACCTCTTCAATGGGCCGAGCAGGTGAAGGATGTTGCTTCTGAGGAACAAATTTAGAAGTTTTGGCCATGGTGATTGAAGTAACAGAAGTGGAAAGCAAAGAAGTGTAAGGTGCAAGAGAGATTTTGTGATGGGAAAATGTAGAAAACTATAAGAAGCAGGTTGTTGAGCAGCGTAAAGGTTGGAATTCAAAGGGGGAGGGAAGTATTTATAGTTTCCCAAAAGCGGCGGTTCAGAGCACGATGCAAGGGAACATTAAATGTTATACACAGAAGTTGCAGAGTTTTGCAGTCAGGAAAGACAGGCAATGATTTCCTTTGTCGACTGTCACGTGCGTCACGGCGCTGCCGTCACGCACCAACAAAAGGTCTTCTTAGGGTTCAGTGATTTGAAGCTTTTAACTTCGTGTCATGCTTAATGAATATGTTGATTATTTGACCAAAGTCTCGAGGAACGACGATTCATATCGTTTTTTGTCTTTACTCTCCAATAAACGAGGGGACTATCTTTATTGGGTCGGATATAATCGGGCGTATAAGGAAGGTTGGGCTCAAGCGTAATACAAGACCGGACTACTTCATAACGGGATCAGCATTTCGGGAAGGAAAGCCCGAAGTCGGGCATCGTTGGGTTCGGAGATGAAGCAATCAAGGTAAGGCGATCGACGCCGGTCAAGGAAGGTGCATCTTATGGCAAAAGGATCAATTTCGTATAACGGGAAGACCGAAGATCTCGTAGTTCCTGATATTTCGGCGGGAGTCACGGTCCTAGCTATCATAGACGTTAAATCATTATTTTAGGGAAATTCCATCCCGTAATTATGGGGATTTATCTTGAATCAGGCTTTTACCATATGTAGGACTCTTCTTCTACCTATAAGAGGGGCATTTATCTTCATTATAACACACGAGACCCATCACATAAATACTCATTATTATTGCTATCTCTGGGCAGAATTATTGACTTCTCATTGCATATTGTTTCATTGTTTCATTTTAGAAAATCTATTCAACCCTAATGGTTTGATCATCCTTCATTCAATTATTATTTACTGCCATATTTTTCATTGTATTGAATAATTTCACATATCCTTAGCACCGCGAATAAATTCAATTGTTTCTCGAATTTTAGAGTAAACAAATACCAAGTAGTAATAGCATTTATCTGGTCATCTGAAATCGTTGATGCTGTTTAAGAATTTATGACCTTCCCTTCAAAACTGAACTGCCACCTTGTAAATCTCAATCCCACAGGATGCACAACATCTATCATGTCATCATATAAAAAGCACGAGAATATCATAATCAACTTTAAGTCACCAGTAGAATACATATCCAATCAGTCAGAAACCTTCAATTTGATCCGATCCACGAGAAAATCACAATGCGCAACATGCTCCTTACGCGGTAGGAAATATCCATCTCAAACCGTGGTAGAAACCATCGAGAGCTCTTCGACACCCATGTGCACATAACTAAGGCATCAGAACTGAATCTCTCTAACTCAACGAGGCCACGCAGGTCGCCAACCCAAGAGTATTGCCACAACACACTTGTAGAGACTCACCACCTCATAAGTACCCAAGAACCGATCATATTCATTACCGTATGGATCAAACCTACTACCAAGCTATCATATTTCCTCGAGTTTCTTCCGAATTACCCTCAAGTTAACACTTCTCCTTTCCAGAATACCACAATCCTTACCCAAAGCTCACCGCGAGAGATCCTAGCATAAAACAACACCGCCTTAAGGCCCATAATCCATTGTATTCCCTCTTAAGCACCCCAAAAGTACCACAACCGAGTCACCCACTCTGAAGAGACCTTCTGTGAATCTAAAGCCGTTTCCTTCACCTTCCTGATATTAAACTGTACAATCCATAATGATATAGAAATACCGCGCATCTCGACACCATGCAATATAATTCTCAGATTCTAGCCATAAACAAATCCAACAAATTCTCGATTGCTACATATAAATCTTGAATATATTAGAATCTTCTTGAGAGTCATCCACTCTGCTCAAATCTCAATTACATCGTCCAAACCGGCCGAATGACCTATGCCCCATTAGCACGACAACAGCCAAAGAAGTAACCCCGCCTTAATGTAACCGAGCAAATTCCTACTCCATGCGCAGTACATCCTTCATGAATAACAACTCAATCATCCCATGATTCCCATATACCCATAAAGTGTAATACAACATGCATCCAGAAATTTCCTTGCTTATGTCATCCTTAAAGCTAGCCTCTGCAAGTCATAACTGATCCACAAGTATGCCTCAAAACCAAACCAGTATAACACGTAACCATACAATCAAATCATCGATAGCAAACTCCCCCACTTGGCTCAAAGTCATAGATTGAAACATTCAATAACTCAGAATGCCCATACTCTATTACTACTATAATACCGCAGTGAGATTCAACTAAATCCTTCATAAGCTCATGTAACACAAATCATATAATACCTCAAATCATCTGCTAAGCTCGAATTCATTATCGTGATGGTCAAGTGAACTTTCTCAATCAATCCAAACTCAAATCCCAACACCTATACCCACTAGTAGAAAAGAAAGCCTCCACACAATATACCGCAGGTGATAACCCACCCGCTTAGACTCAAACTGACATCTCCCTATACCCTTTCACAGCCACAACAACTACGATATCACTTAATCTTCCTGAGTCTAAACTCATCAACAAGACATGAAAATCTACTTCATTCCACAAATGAAATAACAAGAAAGAATCTCTCAAAAACCTTTATAACTCAAGACTGTATGACACATCCACAGAAATTAAACATCCAATAGTCCTTTTCACATCTCAAGAAAACTCTTCCCGTTGTATTCAAACCATCTGAACACATCCCGTAGTCATATCCTACACATCATATAGCCATCCAACCACTCACCGAGCTACTAATCGCACTCATAGGGACACCACTGGACATAGAAGTCCAAAGCACATGCTCACATAACTGAAACTACCGAGCCTAAGCTACGGTTGAAACTGGGCCTCAAGTCCTCTTACTAGCCCATCACCAAAACACAGAAAACATATCTCGCACCTCATCCATGGAATCCACATGCTGTTGATGTACAGCTAATACCGAGCGCTCATATGCGCATACGAGTGAGTATAAGTAATTCAAAGAGATACGCTTTAACCTGAATCAATGTCGCACGATAAAGAAAGAAAGATGAGAAGTTTATCCTAAATGCCATGCAGCCTCTCGAAGATAGATATAGATGTCATTATACTGATCTGCAAGACTCTACTAGACAGTTGCTCATGACTCGTAGAACCTACGAACTGAGAGCTCTGATACCAACTTGTCACGATCCAAAATCTAACTAGTTGTGACGGCAGCTAACCCGACCCACTAGGTAAGCCAATTTAATGATTATCCAAATCAAGAAGATCTACTGAGAAATTAAATGATAAAATAACTGATCTTTTATACAAAAACAATCCCAAGGATTGGTAGTACAAATCATGAGCTTCTAAGATTTAGAGTTTACAAAATTGATACGAAATAATACATCATTTGTTTGAAAGTACATAAACAGATTTTTATAAATGTAAAGCTACCAAGAACAAGAGGCAGCTACAACCGAAACGTAGGTACATCTTTAATGCCAGCTCCCACGCTACACAGCATCATCAGCTCCAAAATCTGCACGCAAGGTGCAGAAGTGTAGTATGAGTACAACCGTCCCTATGTACTCAATAAGTAACAAAACTAACCTTAGGTTGAAAGCAGTGACAAGCTTGGACAACGGTCAGAATCCAACACCAACAGCCGAGAATGACTCGTAAGAATATAATGAAAGTAGTACAAGTAATACTCAAAGATATGATGCTCAGCTCGTTCATAGTTACGGAAATTAAGCATGCTTTTCAGGTATGACAGTAAAATCCAAATCCTTTACCGAAGTCACCAAAATGTGAGTATGTCAGAAAAATTGTGATTTTTCCCAAAAACTTTCAACAACAGATAAGATGCTCCATTATCAGATAGCATGAGGAAAGTACATATTTATGCCTAGTCTCGAGTTGCTCGGAGGTCGGTACACGCGGGATGGCGTTTCTTATGTATTGTTTGGCTTGCTCGATATTGGATTCGGCTTGTTCAAGGTAAGTAGCACTTCTAAACTTGATGCTGAGGGCATGAATCCCTGAATATACGTGTTATATGTTGGTGTTGAGGTGACGCAGATGCTAGGTGATGGGCGTGTGGGCGTGCACCGTGTGAATTATGACTTGGTTGATTATGTGCTTCTATGACACTGCAGGTGCGATGAATATCCCGCTTCTGCAAACTCCTCCGCTTTTGTGCCTCACAATTCACTTCTGCGCTTCCATAGATGCGATCCATTCTCCCGTATCTGCGGACTTACCTGGTCTGCCCAAAATGAGCTTCTGCGCTAGCTCCGCTGCTCCTGCGGTTTCGCAAGTGCGGCCACACCAGATCACAGAAAAACCAGCATAAACGACATGTTCCAATGAAGATCCTAACCATGTCCGAAACTCACCCGAGCCCCTCGGGACCCCGTCTGAATATACCAACAAGTCCTAAAACATAACACGAACCTATTTGAGGCGTCAAATCACGCATAACAACATCGAAATGGTGAATCGTACCTCAAAACAAACTTAATGAACTTTTGAACTTTCAACTTCCAAAAAACTATGGCGAACCATATCAAATCAATCCAGAATGACCTCAAATTTTGTACACAAGTCCCAAATGACATAATGGAGCTATTACATTTCCTGGAACCACAATCCGAAATCGATATTATCAAAGTCAACTCCCCGTCAAACTTACGAACATTCTAAACCTTCAAATTTCCAACTTTCGCCAATTAGTACCGAAACCTTTTAGAAATATCCAAATACAAATCCGAGCATACGCCCAAGTCCAAAATCAAAATCCGGACCTAATGGAACCATCAAAACTTCGATCCGAGATCAAATAGTCAAAAGTCAAACTTGGTCAACTCTTCCAACTTAAAGCTTCAAACATGAAATTCAATCTTCCAAATTAATTCCGAATCACCCGAAAACCAAAATCGACGATATACACAAGTCATACTACATCATACGAAGTTACTTATGCCCTCAAACCACTGAGCAAAGTGCAATGCTCTAATCGACCGGTCGGATCGTTACACTAGTGATGTAAGTATTTGTTCGTTTCAGGGTTGTCGGCACCGGTCAATCCGCTGTTGACCAACCAAAATCCACCGGTGCTTGTTGTGTTTTCCTTCATCTGACTCTCCGGAGTCTTTCTCCCAAGATTATTCCTCAGGATTTCAAATACAAGATGGATCCCTTGGACGAAACTCCTTTGATGGTCGGGGTAACATGTGCATTGGTCGCCGCTGGAGTTTTCTGACTTTTCTCAGTTAGATTGGTGAGCTTCTTCTTTTTCTTACAATTTCATCTGCTTGCTTCTATCTTATTTTTCCGTTTAAATTTAATTTTCTTTGACTGTCTTGTTTGAATTGCATGCATGATTAACTACTGGTAAAATACCACTTAGTTAGGGAATTGATGTTACTTGTTTAATTTTGTTAATTGGTGCACTACCTTCTTTTTTAACTTGTTCTTTCTTTTGGTTAAAAGTGGTAGTCAGTTAGTATTAATTAATTTAAGTTTTAGGTTTTAAATGGGGCTTTGGGATTTTTGATCCAGGTCGAGTGCGCTGGGGTTCTACTTAGTTTGGTTTTAGTTGGAATCTAGAGCCCCTATATGTTAAATTGAACGGTTTAGTGTAGGCCCATTTTGGGTTTTCATTTTAAGTGAAAATATCAATAGAAAGCAAGAAGGAAGTGTATACGGTAGAAATCGAGCTCATTTATTGCATGACAGATCAGGGATGAAACATAATGGATTGAAGATTAAGGCTGGGTTCCATCGAATCTAGGCACGAGGTTAGAACATGAATTTTCAAGATTATCGAGCCCCGCCCATCTGTAAAGCTAAAGGGCACTTAGGACTTTTTGTTAATAGCTTTTTCTTGTATAAATAGAAGAGACGGAGGAAGCAAGGAGGACAGAGAAGCCTTCACGGGCAAAAAACATTGCTTACATCTCTCATCTCTCTGACCCCCCACTTTTGTAAAATACATATCTAAGAAATAAAATACTTTGTTCATACATGGAGCATATATCGCCAACTACTTCAAATACTTCAGAGGAAAATCTACCAACAGAGGTATATTCATTTATCATTATGAATAGTTAAACTTATATATTCCTGATAATCTCTTAAATGTTATATTAGTTTAATCATGTTATAGTATTGTTTTACTGAACATCTTTAGTAAGTTTGCCATATGAGTAAGTAGGCTGAGAGTAGTCAAGCCCAAGCTATGCCGTCCTAAGGTGGAAACCGAAAAAGGCAAGGAGGCCGTGTTAAGGGGAGTACACAGTGTTGATGCGCTGCTAGGGTAGAT
>MCJB01000108.1:4703-17618 GCA_002018475.1 Nicotiana obtusifolia
CCCCCCCCCCCCCAATTTCCGCCTTCGTTCCCAAACGACCCCTTACCTAAACCTAACCCTAGCCGCCCCCTAAACCTAAGGCCGCCATGGCTGCTTCCACCACCACCCCCCTCCAAAATCCATCAAAATCACACCTTAAAATCATCCTCACTCCCTCATCCCCAACCCATACTTTGTTCCAACCGAAAACCCTAAAACTCCCCCCGATTTCAAATCAAAATCAAAACCCTAAAAAATCCGAAAACTTTTTGAATCAAGGTCTGTTGAAGCCGATTTGAGTTAAAATAGATTTTAGCCATGTGTTCTTAACAAGAACACATGGTTAAAGTAAATTTTAACTTAAAAATCAGAGTTTTAAGAAGATTTTGTTCGACGTAGTTGCATTTTTCTTTTTCTTTTTCACTGCTTTTTATTCCGTTTGAATACTCTCCTCTTCTACCCCTTTTCTGTAATTTTTGTGTCCGATTTTATGTTAGAGTCAAAACATTTTTTTATTTTGTTTCACTGCTTTTGTTCCTTGTATGAGAATGAATCAGTGAAACTGTGTGAAAGAAGTCATAGATGAAATTTGAAACTTTCTAAATTTGAGCCCAAAAGACTGGGTCCGAAATTAAACTAGGTTTATGTGTCTTGGGCCGGGTCGGTTTGACCCGTTAGGGATTTAAGGGAAGAAAATGGGTCAAGTTCGGGTAGAAACCAGTAAAGGATTCTAGATAAGCCCTTCACAGCAATTAAATAAAATAAAAAGGGAAACTCGGGGGGTGTAAGAGTATTTTTCAGAAGTTGTAACAGATTTCTGTTTTGAGGTTGAGGTTAGTCACATGCAAACAAAAAAAATCTGTTGGGGAGTGGGAGTGGGGATACCGTGTGAGTATTCTGGTAACAGAAATTAACAGAAAAAGAATAAAAAAAAAAATCTAAAAAAGGAGTCTGTTAGAGGGGGAGTCTGTTTTGGTTTTGGGATATAAAAAGGGAGATAAGTCAGTCAAAAAGAAGAAAACAATAGACTGATAGAGAAGACAGTGGAACACACATATATAAACTTTCATGATTTCTGGAATCGGAGGGAATAACTAGAATTCTCTTTTGTTGCTTTTCTTTCATTATTGTAAAGAAGATCGATTGGAAGTAATTGGGGGTTGACTGTTGCTGTTATAGTTGATTGCTGTTGCAGAGATAAGTTTGTCACAAACCATAGGTACGATCGAATACCATGTAATTACAATTTGAATTCACTGTCGAAGAACAATATGTTTATTGCTTAAATGCATATGTGCTGATAACTGTTTCCTATTAATGACCAGTATTGAGTTAATGTTATTGTTTCTGTTTAGTTCCTTAGCCTTTTAAACGGTAAAGCTAAACTTAGTTGTTTTCCTTTTACAATGATTTGGGTCGATTAGATATTGATTTCTATTTTTTTTTTGCAGCGATAATGGTTTGCATACTGAGCTTATATAATTAGTCATAATGTTAAGTGTTGTTAGGTTCATGTTAAAGGCTACTTCAAATTCTTTGTTATATTATAAACTTGTTGGAATATGGACTCAGGTTCTTTCAAAATCTGCCTATTTTTCCTACGTTGTTGTTGCTTGATCAGTTCATGCTTGTTCTGTTGGTTGTAATGTAGTTCCAACTAGAGTGAAATTGTTTGAAAAGTTTGTCCAGTAGCTGCTGATAGTAATACTGTTTTGGTCAATTGTATTAAGATTTGGCCAGTGTTCACAAGGGAAATAGTAAAATTCTGTATTGATTTAAGTGCACTTAACTTTTGTAATCATCTAAGGAATCTATAGTGATTTTGTCAATTAGCTTAATGGTTATTGCATTTGTAAAATGCAAAACACAACCATCTCCCGGAAATTTGTCAAGAGCAAAATAAGACCTTTCCTTCGAAACTAATGAGATGTAAGTAGTACTATTTCAGAGATTGTAGTGTAAATACGACTGTTGTCGTCTAAGATTGGTACTGAAATTCAGCATGCACTTTTGGCTATGAAGTCGCTGGCAATCTGTGTAATTAAGCCATCTCACTGGATTTTGTTTCGAATGTGTCTATCCTTTGAAAATTAGTGTAGAAGGCAATTGGTCTGTTTTTTTTAGGTATACTATTCTGAAAACAGCACTGCTAGTAGTAAATCCATATTTAATCAGTTTATTCAAACAGTGGCTATACCCGTAATCATGTAGATTGGCTCATTTTTGGTGACCGACTTGTTTTACTGCAAATTTCGATTGTAGCCTATCCTACTGAACTGGGCTACGTTGAACTAGTGTTGCTAATGCAAAAATTCAGATTATAATCGTTGTTGTGAATTTAATGGCTATGCGTGGTGACTAAACTATGATTGACTTGTTTTAAGATGGCTGTTGTAGAAATGATACTATTAATGTAAAACCTAGAGTATAGTTAACTTTGCAAAAACGGGTTGGCTGCTGATATGGATACTCAACATCATGAAGTGTTAATAAAATCCGCTAAATTAGTAGAGGTGAGCCATACAATTAGCGACGATCACCAATGACCCTCTTAATTAATTGAACTGTAAGAGTAGAGTAAGTAAGCCTTAACGTTTCAAACTTTAGTAGCTCGCTCCTAGACACGATTAACTACGTTGTGACTATGGGTACGGTTCCCGTGACATAGTAACAATGTCAACCTCGGGGGTGCTTTTTAGGTGACCCGATTTTAACAACTTTAAATAACAAATGCTTTCAAACTAATTCGAGGCGTGCCATACCAAATGAATTCACAAATATATGGCCCTCATTAATTAAATATTTAGAACAACCGAGGTGTGCCATTTAGCGAATTTCATGGCCCTCGACAAATTAAAAACGCGTAGTTTGCCTTAGGCGCGCCATTCTAATAATTTAATTTTCTAAACTCGGGTGTGCATTTATGTGACCCAAAATCCCGATGTTAAATTAAAAGGTGTTACAAATTGCGGGTGCATTTATGTGACGTGATTTGCAACATATTTTGATTAACCTTGCCATTCTCTGAATAATTCCAAAAGCGCAAAAATCAAAATAAAGTGAAATACACTATAGGCTGATAATAGGTATTAAAATCAGATAACAAGCCGATTATGACAATAAAGCGGCCGTGCAAGAACCACGGAACCTGAAGGTGCCTAACACCTTCCCTCGGGTTAACAGAATTTCTTACTTAGAATTTTTGGTTCACAGACTTCATTAAAAAGTCAAATCTTTTCCTCGATTTGGGATAAAATCGGTGACTTGGAACACCAATCTAAAATTTCCAAGTGGCGACTCTGAAAATAAGTTAAATAATCCCATTTCGATTAATGTCACTTTAATCGAAAAAACTTTCCATATACTCCTCACGGGGGTGTGCAAAAAGAGGTGTGACAGCTCTGGCGACTCTACTGGGGATCGAACCCAGAATCTCTGGTTCAGGGTTCAAGAATTCGAGCTTAAGATGATTGTTATTTTTGGTTTTTATCTGAGTTTTATTACCCGTTATGCCTAACGTGCTAAATGTCGCTTTTATCGCTTTAATATTATTTGAACTGTTTATAAAACTGTTCCGAACCTTTCTCTTCTCATCTTCGGGGATGTGCACGCTGGCCGTGACTCCCTATTCTGTTAGCGTCTTACCTCCGGATAAGTTACAAAGCCGGGTGGCCTTTTGGTGCCCTGTACGTAGCCCCCTCCTCGGCTCGAGTTGTCCACTCAGGCTCACCAGTCTAGAACAATACCCAGGTTTCAGCTTAGAATAACATAACCTCATGCCGGATCCCTAGTAGGAACATTTATTTGCATCATGTGCATTTGACTCAGGGGACTCAACACAGGGGTTGGGTCCGTCTAGGACAGGTGACCTTGAATTAAAGACCATCCTGATGCATAATTTACGTGCTATTTGTACATCATTTCACCTCGGTTTGCGTGTTGACCGGCCATTAGAATAAAATTAAAAAATTGAAAAATGAAATGATGAAATGTGAGGTGTAAAAATTGAGGGTCGTTACACATTTTCAAAAAACCTGGCGTCCAAAATAAGGCGAAACTCTATCGAAATTTTTTAAAAAGGAGGATATAGAAAATAAAAAAAAAGAAAATGAAAAAAAACGAAGTAATTTTTTTTTTTTGGACAATTTCTAAATATTTTTCTAAAATCAAAGAATCTTGAAAAAAAAAATAATTGCTAAATATTTTCCTTCTTACTTTTGGAAGCTTAAAAAGAAAAAGAAAAAGGAAAAGACATATAAAATATTTTTCTAAATAAATGAAAAGATCCAAAATACTTCCTTTCTTTGTACATAAGAATTCAAAATATGTTCTTACTTTCTTTTCTTGCTTTTATATAATAAAAAAATATATATATACTTTTTGCTCGAAAGTATTTTATTTCTTTCTTGATAAAAATAAGATCTTAGGAATTTGAAGCAATGAAATTCTTATTTTTCTTTCTTCAAACAAAAAATAAAAACAAAAATTCAAAAAAAAGTTCCAAAATAGTCTTTCTTTGATAATAATAAATAAATATATATATATATATATATATATATAAAATTTCAAAATCCAGAAGTACCTTTCTTGCTTCAAGTATTTTATTTTAGGAAAATTCAAAAGTGGTTAGGTAGTGTCGCCTTTGCATAAATAGCCAAATGTCTTCAAAAGGACGCCGGAAGGCTGTTTTGCAAAAACGACCGCCTATTTCAATTTTTGGCCACCTAGCAAGCACAGCCCTAAAATCTTCTCACTCGAAGTGCTGAAGGGCCGTATTTGCAACAGTAGCCGTTTAATTAAACATGTGCAAAATCGATCTCTTTCACTAATTTTTTTAAATCACTTTAAATGTGCAGAACGAGCACAAATAAAAAATGGAAATAGTAACCAAGATTCCATTGGAGCTGGATATGTGGTGGCAGGATTTGAGTGAATCGGGGCAGAACACGGTAAAATGCTATTTGGGCGGCCTCCCCGATTTATTGACAATTAGGCCCAGGGGAGACATCATAAGGGCCTTAGTTACATTTTGGGACCCGGCCCACAACGTCTTTCATTTCTCAGATTTTGAATTGACACCAACTTTGGAAGAAGTGACTGGGTACATCGGAAAGAATGAAATTCCACTAAGGCATGGATATCTAGTTGCTCCAAGAGCTGTTACCCCCCACAAATTCCTAGACATGATGAAAATAAGTCGGGGGGTCCAAAATCCAAATTTGGCAAACGGCTTTGCTACCCTGCAATTTGTTTATCAACGGTATGGTCATGTAGGGGGTTTTAATAACCCAGAAAGCAAAACCTGTAGTAGAGAGAACCGATCAAAATGGGAGGAACACAGGTGTTTTGCTTTCATGGTGGCATTTCTGGGTCTCATGGTATTCCCCAGAAAAGACGGACACATTGACATTCGAATAGCCGGAGTTGTTAGCACATTGCTCACTCAGGCCAAGAGTGTCCTTGCCCCCATGATTATATCTGAGATTTTCCGAGCCCTCACAACCTGTAGGGCTGGAGAGAATTTTTTCGAAGGGTGCAACTTGTTGTTGCAAATATGGATAATTGAGCACTTATGCCGGCGCCCCCGGTACATAAGATACACATCGGTAGAAAGAAGCTACATAGCTGAATTCCAGGCCAGGTTGGAAATGTCAGCATGCCCGAAGGGGTCAGCAGATGGATATCTCGTCTCCGTTCTGTCACGGCGGAGCAAGTGGAGTGGACGCTTAGTTGCTCTACAGTCGACGAAGTTCTATATATGTCGGCTACTGGGCTTATTTTCTCCTAATGGGCCTTAGGAGTATCCAACCTTATGCACCGTGCCGGGTCCTAAGACAGTTGGGAAGATGCCACATGGTACCCAAGGACGAGGATCTTAGCTGTCACGCAATTGAAATTTGTGCCGATGGACAGTTCCCAGAAAAAGTGGTTCGACAGGTCTGGAGCGAATGTCAATACTTGCCGGTAAACACTTATGTTCGAGACCTGTCTCGGGGCGAAGTCTCCCCTGGTTATCTTGCATGGTATAAGAAAGAAGCCGAGCCCAGACGACCAGCCAAAAGACCCCACCTCCAAGCATTTATTGAAGAGTCCTAAGCCCAATGGGACTGGTTAGCCAAAGAAAGCGAGTATAGGGCCACCATAAGCAGATTAGAAAAACAAGTTCGAGATCTTCAGTTTGAGAAAGAAGTGCAAGCCGCAGCGGACGAGGGAGAAAAGAAAGAATTGACTCAGGAAAACGAAGCCCTCAAGGCTCAAATACAACAGATGAAAGTGGCTGCCAGAAATCAAGAAAGAAGTCCGGCAGACGGAAAGCTCATCAGTAGCTTGAGGAAGAAGGTAATAGAGTGCCAAGACGGTCTGGAAAAATCTGAGGCAGAGCAGGAAAGACTTAGAAAACAATTGGCAGAAAATATTGAAGGGCGTGCGCAGTTCGTCCGACAAATAAATAGGAGGTATGAGGGAACAATCGCTGATTTGAAAAGAAAGGTAACCAGTCTGGAAAATGAAGCAGAAAAACAAACTCGGAACTTTAAAGCAGACCAAGAACACTGCTATGATCTAATGGCTCAGATGGAATAGGATTTGCGACAAATACAAAATCAGAACCTTCATGACCTTCAAGTGCTAAAGGCCCGAGATCAGCAAATAGGGCGTTTGCTGCAAGAGAAAGGTATTATTCGAGAGAGGGTCAGGGCAATTACCGAGTATGTTGTTGCGAAATGCCAGGCTTGTGAAGACATGACTCAGACTACCTTCTTCGCCGCAGATAATGAGCGATTTAGAGCAGCTCCAAGGGGATCTTGCACAGAGGCCCGTGGTAAGACCGAACAATGTCCCACGGGCCCAGGACCTGAATCTTTAATGTATTCTTAATTTTGCAAATATGTATTTTCTTTTCTTATTTCAAGAATTGTTTCGAGTCTGTTGTAGTTCATCTATAAAGATCGAGTCTGTAACAGAATTGTTTTATTAATGGAAATTGAAAGTTTACAAAATTTGTTTCCCTATTTTTACATTTATTTCTTCGGAGTTATGTAGCATCGAAAAAGAGAGAGGAAAAAGGAAGCGAAAAAAGGGGGCAAGAATAGAGCGAAATAAAAGCAAGAATTAGAAAGCAAAGGAGAAGAAATAGGCAAAGTTGGAATGAAACATGCGATCGTTGTGAAACATATAGGAACACATTTAACTGCTTAGGTGCATCACACCCCAACGTGCCATTACCTATATGTTATTTGTTCGAACTAACCGGTTTGCTTTTAAGTATAGGTTTTTACAAATAGGTGGTTAGTTTGTTGCCATCCTGGCATGTCATCCATACAACACCCGATCAAAGCGCCAAACAATCATGGCTAGCAAAGAAATAGACACTGGAGTTGTAGACCCACCGAGAGAGATTGTTGATTCAGAGTCAGAACTGCAAGAGGAGATCCGGAGATTGAAACACCAGATGGCAGAAATGTATCAAGCATGGATTAAGGGACACCCTCCACCCTCATTCCCCACCAGCTACACAGAAAATCCTACCTCCATTCCACCACTCTCTCAATCCTAGATGGCCAATATCATCGATCTTTCCCCACAACATGCACCTGGCTCTACCCTTACCACAATTACCCCAGCACTTCGACTCAAACCTTTCATGCTCCACCAGCCAAAACAACCTCATATCCTGCTCCGACATCTGCCAGGTGAGTGTGGCCTATAAAGACTTATGTTTTTTTCCCGATGTCCAACTGCCAGCTGGATTCAAGATGCCCAAGTTCGACTTGTATGACGGGCACAGGGATCCTGTTGCCCATCTAAGGGGTTATTGTAGCAAGATGAGAGGTGCCGGAGGAAAAGATGAACTGCTAGTGGCCTACTTTAGCCAAAGTTTGAGTGGAGTAGCTTTGGAATGGTACACCCGTTAGGACAGTAACAGGTGGTACACTTGGGATGATATGGCTCAGGCTTTCGCCCGACATTTCCAATATAATATAGACATTGTTCCAGACCACCTATCTTTGACCAAGGTGGAAAAGAAACCTAGTGAAAGCTTTAGAGAATATGGTTTCCGATGGAGGGAGCAAGCTACACGAGTCAATCCTCCGATGGAAGAAGATGAGATGGTTAAATACTTCCTTCAAGCTTTGGAGCCCACTTACTATGGGCATTTGATCTCAGCCATTGGTAAGTCCTTCAATGATGTGGTAAAGATGGGAGAAATGGAGGAAGAAGGGCTCAAGTCGAGTAAAATCATGAGTTATTCCGCTATAAAAGCAACCACCCAGGCAATCCAAAGTGGTATCGGAAGTTTGATAGGCAAGAAGAAAAAGGAAGATGTCGCTATGTTTGTCTTTGGATCATGGCAGGGTCAGAGAGGTCCACCTCACCAATACACCCATCCTCGACCCCGACCTCAAACCTACACCCAAGCTCCATATAATACCCCTCAATATTACTTTTCCCCGCCAAGCCCCCAAGACTCAGCCAAATCACCTCAATATTTTGTTCACCATACACAGTCATATGCTCAACCCCCTCCTTACCCATAATGGCGTGCCCCTGCCCCACAGAACACCTACCCAGCTCCACAAAATACTTATCCACCTCCATAACCTTACCAAAACCCCAGTGGTCCACATTTTCGACCAAGACCAGAGTATAGGAAAGAGAGGCAACAGCGGAAACAAACTTTTACCCCGCTTGGAGAATCCTATGCCAGTCTATTCCAAAGGTTAAGACAATTAGACGTCTTGAGGCCAATTGAGTCGAAAATACCAAATCCCCCTCCAAAGAACCTCGATTATTCCTTGAGATGTACCTATTGTTCTGATGCCCCAGGCCACGACATAGAAAAGTGTTGGCATTTGAAACGGGCGATCCAAGAGCTCATTGATACAAACCAAATCGTAGTCCAAAGCCCAAACACTCCAAACATTAACCAAAATCCTCTGCCTGCTCATGTTGAGACACATATGATCGAAGTGTTTTACAAGGACGGGGGGCCCAAGAAGTCTTATAAGTCTATCATGATGATTCGGGCCAGTGAAAACAATTTGGTTAAGGAGCAAGATTCTACTGAAGCAAAGCCTATGACAGTTGAAGGGGCAACAGAAAAGCCAAGCCCGCTCAATTTGAAGCCACCAGTACTGGTCGTGAAAGGGATATCAAAAAATATTAAGGCAAATCCAGAAAGCTCAAAGGTGATAGTGCCAGGGATTCCCAGTAAGCCTGTCATGGTTGTGAAAGGGGCTCCTATTACCCCTATCATCATTAAAACTGTAACCCAGCTGCCGTTGGTTGATACCAAGGCTGTCCCGTGGAATTACAAGAAAGTGATATTGACATACAAAGGAAAAGAAGTGTGTGAAGAAGTAAATGAGACTGGAGGATTGACTCGTTCTGGGAGGTGTTTCACTCCGGAGGAATTAAAGAAAGCTAAGCCATTCAAAGATAGTCAATTGCCAGTAAAGAAACCGGTTACCGAGGAAGAGGCTGAGGAATTCCTGAAGAAGATGAAGGGACAGGATTATTCCATTATAGAACAGTTAAGGAAAACACCAGCTCAAATTTCTCTTTTGTCTTTGCTGATACACTCAGAAGAACATCGCAAGATTCTAATAAAAATTTTAAATGAGGCACATGTTCCTGATAAGATCACAGTGAACCACTTAAAAAAGATAGCTGGCAAGATTTTCGAGGCAAATAGGATCACTTTCTCGGATGATGAACTTCCTATTAAGGGTACAGAACACAACCGAGCTCTATATCTTACAGTGAAGTGTGAAGATGCTGTTGTCTCGAGGGTTTTGGTAGACAATGGCTCTAGTGCAAATATTTGTCCGTTGTCCACTCTGCACAAACTAAATATGGGCACTGAAAGGATCCGCTTGAATAGTGTGTGCGTTCGAGGCTTTGATGGAGGAGGTAAAGATTCTGTTGGAGACATAATGCTTGAATTGTCAATAGGGCCAGTTGAGTTTACCATGGAATTCCAGGTGCTAGATATAGCCGTCTTCTACAACCTGTTGTTGGGAAGGCCTTGGATACATGCTGCTAAGGCAGTCCTGTCCTCTCTGCATCAAGTGGTGAAGTTTGAATGGGACAGGCAAGAGATAGTTGTGCACGGTGAGGAAGATTTGCCGGTCGGCAATGACACGATTGTTCCGTTTATTGAAGCTGATAATGATAAGGGAACCTGGATCTTTCAAACTTTTGATACAGTGCCTATTGAGAAGATCACTGAAGGAGAACGCATTCTGGGTCCCAAGCTATCCTCTGCATCAGTTATGGTTGTGGTTGAAATGTTGAAGAATGGTTTTGTACCGGGTAAGGGTCTGGGATCATCTCTACAAGGTATTGTGCATCCAATACGCTCCAATGGAAATTATGGTACATTTGTCTAGGATTCACGCTCAAAGAAGAAGATATGAAAAGGTTCAAAAATCCAAAACAGAAAGTATGGTCTCTCCCCAAGCCCATCCCACACATCTCTAATTCTTTTGTCAAACCGGAAGCCGAAAAACCTCCGACCTCCTCAATCCCGAAACCTGTGTTCGATGTTGATGAAGAGTTAATCAAAGGGTTCCAAAGTCTTTTCGAAGAGATCAATATGGCTGAGGTTGGTGAAGGCTCTAGCAAAGCAGATGTGCAGTTTGTTGGCCCGAACGTGAAGCTTAGCTATTGGGAAGTTACTCCTCTCCCCACCAGGAAGGAGTTTTGGTAGTTTGCTTTATTTCCTTTCCTGTTATCTAGGATTATTCCAGGTTTGTAATCCGGATCCTTTTTTTAGTTTCGCTTATTGTGATGTTCAAACCCTTCTATCCTTTTATGTTCAATGAAATGCAATTTCCCATTTTCTATTATTCTTAGTAATGTTTTATTTTGTTCTTTTGTACAGTTCTTTTTATGCCGATTGCAGTGACATGACATGCATGAAAAATTTTCAGCCGAGTCTTAAAAGCCAATCTAATTCTGAAATAACCATACAAGAAGTAGAATATTATGAGGAAATAGAATATGATGAAGAAGCAGCATTTGGGCAAATCAGTAGAAAGCTAAAACAATTTGAAGAAAAACCGAAAGCTAACTTGAGTGAGACTGAAGCAATTAATTTAGGGGACCAGGATGATCTTAGGGAAACCAAGATAAGTGTGCATTTAGAACCACAATTGAAGGAGGAAATAATCAAAACATTGTTTGAATACAAAGATGTTTTCGCCTGGTCGTATGATGAAATGTCGGGTTTGAGCACTGATCTGGTAGTCCATAAATTGCCAACTGATCCAACATTTCCCCCCGTCAAGAAAAAGTTGCGAAAGTTTAAGACGGATATGAGTGTAAATATCAAAGAAGAAAATACAAAGCAACTTACTGCAAAGGTCATTCGGGTCACTCGATATCCCACTTGGTTAGCTAATGTTGTGCCGGTACCAAAGAAGGACGGTAAGACCAGGGTCTGTGTTGATTACTGTGATCTCAACAAAGCAAGCCCAAAGGATGATTTTCCATTGCCAAACATTCACATTTTGATCAATAATTGTGCCAAGCATGAAATTGGTTCTGTTGTGGACTATTATGCGGGATATAATCAGATCTTGATGGATGGGGAAGATGCAGAAAAGACAACATTCATCACACCATGGGGAACGTTGATGTGCCTGGTAATTTCAGCACATTTTGATACTATTTGCTTAAAGTTTAACTTGTTTTACTTGTTAATTATCACGATATTTACGTAATTTTAGTGTACTTGCAGCGTATTGAGTGAAGAAATCCAGAAGTATGGAAAAAAAGTCAAAAAGCCAGCTAAAGACAAGAAAAGAGGTCAGGAGCATCGTAGATGTAACTATGCAATCGCAGAACAGATATGCGAGTCGCACACTTTACAGGTAGATCACAGATGAAGACAGAACTTTAGGCCAACCTTCAGGTCGAGAATGTGGTCGCAAATGTGACCGCAAAACAGGAATGCGAACCGCAAATTGGCCTGGTGGAATCGCAAACATGAACAGAGTTCTGGGTGAAAGTTAGTGTGAAGAATGCGATCGCATTCTACGATCGCATAGTCAACATGCGAACCGCAAATCCAGATGCGACGAGAGCAAAACTGGCTGGTGTGATTTGCGATGGATGATGAAGATTTGCGAACCACATTCCTGTTCTGCGACAGGAATGCGGTTCGCATTAGTCCAACCTGGCAAAACTGACCGACATTCGCTTCGGGTTTTGGGCCTCAATAAATAGGTTTTATAGGGTTTTGTGAAGGCATTCTTGTCAGAACTTAGAGTACAAAGTACGGCTTTGATTATTTTCGAATTCTTAGAAGCTTTTGGTGATCAAAACCCTCTATTTTTGTAAGATGATATCAGTTACTTTTTCTTGTTCTTTAATTCTCAGCATGTGTAGCTGAACTTAAACGCTGAGGTTGTGAACCCTAGATGGGTAGAATGTTATTGAGAGTTTGGTATTGAATCCAATTTCGAAAGAAGCTTGATATTTATTTATTTCTCATTTTTCAATTAACCGTTAGTGGTTGTAAACATTAACGAATGCCAATTAACGCTATCTTATCTTGGAAAAGTGAGATAGGGTTTGGTAGCAATAAATAACAGAAATTCAAGGCTTTAAACCTTGTTTAACGAAATCACTTAGGAATAAGTAGATTTTAATTTGGCAAATAATTGGTTGTTCTTAAGATCGACTCTTTTGTATTCGGGAGAATCGTAAGAGGATACATTATCCGAATATTGGAAAATATTGGATAAGTACAGTAAACACCAATTGCATATCAAGAACGGAATTCAATATCAATATAAAGAACATTCTACTACATTAAGGGGGGCACAACCTTGGTTTCTTAAAATTCATAGTTCTCACGTTCAAACTATTCTTAAACATTAGTTCTCAGTTTTCCTTTCCTTATATATTGAATAGTTCTTTATTTTATTT
>MCJB01000109.1:0-20171 GCA_002018475.1 Nicotiana obtusifolia
CAGTAACCGGTTGGAGGGTGTGTATGGACTATCAGAAACTCAACAGTGCTACATGCAAAGACCATTTCCCTATGCCTTTTATTGATCAAATGCTTGATCGGCTAGAGGGAAGGTCATTCTATTGTTTCCTTGATGGATATTCCGGCTACAATCAAATCAACATAGCATTGGAGGATCAAGAGAAGACGACATTCACATGTCCCTATGGAATGTTTGCTTTTAGCCGGATGCCATTCGGCTTATGCAACGCTCCAGCAACTTTTCAAACATGCGTGATGTCCATCTTCTCCGACATGGTAGAGGATTTTCTAGAAGTCTTCATGGACGATTTCTCGGTGGTAGGTGAGTCTTTTGAGCATTGTCTTAACAATCTTAGACAAGTGCTCAAGAGATGTGAAGAGACCAACCTTGTGCTCAATTGGGAGAAATGTCACTTCATGGTGGATGAAGGCATTGTGTTGGGGCATAAAATTTTAAGGCATGGCATAGAGGTTGACCGAGCTAGGATAGAGATTATTTCTAAGCTTCCTCCACCTACTTCTGTTAAGGGTGTTCGAAGTTTCTTAGGGCATGCCGGTTCTATAGGCGATTCATCAAGGATTTTGCCAAGATTGCAAATCCTAAGTGCAAACTCCTTGAGAAGGATGCCAAATTTGTGTTTGATGAAAAATGCCTCAAATCCTTTGAGGAGTTGAAGCAAAGGCTCACCACGGCACCTATCATTATCACACCCAATTGGTCACTTCCATTCGAGCTTATGTGTGACGCTAGTGGTGTAGCCATTGGAGTAATGCTTGGCCAATGCCACAACAAAGTTCTTCACCCGATTTACTATGCCAGTAAAACACTCAATGGGGCGCAGATGAACTACATAGTGACTGAACAAGAACTACTGGCCATAGTTTATGCTTTTGAGAAGTTCCGTGCTTATTTGTTGGGCTCCAAAGTGATAGTGTACACAGACCATGCAGCTCTTCGCTATCTCATGGCAAAGAAAGATGCAAAGCCTTGGTTGATTCGATGGGTTTTGTTGCTGCAAGAGTTCGACTTTGAAGTCAAGGATAGGAAAGGAACTCAAAATCAAGTGGCGGATCACTTGTCAAGAGTTGAAGAAGCTGGGAGACCAAAGGAAAATCTTGAAATCAATGATGCATTCCCAAATGAACACATACTGGCCTTATCTAATACCTTTGCTCCTTGTTATGCCGACATCGCTAACTACCTAGTTAGTGACCTTATTCCGAAAGGGTTAGAGTCATATCAAAAGAAGAAGTTCTTGAGAGATTGTCGGAACTACTACTGGGAAGAGCCTTTCTTGTTTCGTGTTTGTGCAGACAACATCATTAGAAGATGCGTGCCAAAAGAAGAAATGATGTAAATTCTAAAGGCTTGTCATGACTCACCGGTTGGGGGTCATCATGGGGGAAATAGAACTGCGGCGAAGGTTTTGGAATGTGGTTACTATTGGCCTTCGATCTACCAGGATGCCAATCAATTAGTTAAGGCTTGTGACCAATGCCAAAGACAAGGTCCAATCTCTAAGAGGCATGAAATGCCAATGCATTTCGTGATGGAGATTGAAATCTTCGACGTTTGGAGAATTGACTTCATGGGCCCCTTTATAAGCTCATGCGGGATGAAGTACATTTTAGTGGCTGTGGACTACGTGTCCAAATGGGTAGAAGCAATTGCCCTACCAAACAATGAAGCACGAAGTGTGACCACATTTCTAAAGAAGAACATTTTCACTCGGTTTGGCACTCCCAGAGCCATTCTCAGTGATGGGGGGTCTCATTTATGCAATAAGGCCTTCAAAGTTCTCCTTGAAAAGTATGATGTCAAGCATAAGGTAGCCACACCCTATCATCCGCAATCAAGCAGTCAAATGGAAGTCTCCAACCGGGAAATAAAGAGCATTCTAGCAAAAATGCTTAATGCAAACAGGACCGACTGGTCGAAGAAGCTAGATGATGCACTGTGGGCATACCGCACAGCATACAAGACTCCCATTGGTACGTCTCCTTATCGGCTAGTTTTTGGAAAAGCTTGCCATCTACCTGTGGAACTAGAGCACAAGGCTATGTGGGCCTTAAAAAAATTGAACATGGACTGGGCGAACGCTGGAACTTTGAGGCTAACACAACTGAATAAAATGGAGGAATTCCGTCTCCATGCGTATGAAAGTGCAGCTGTGTATAAAGAGAGAATGAAGTTTGTCCATGATAAAAAGATCCTGAAAAAAGAATTCAAGGCGGGTGAATTGGTATTGCTTTTCAACTCCAGACTCAAGTTATTTTCGGGCAAGCTAAAATCAAAATGGTCTGGTCCATTCAAAGTAGTCGATGTCTCTCCCTTTGGAGCCGTAGAATTAGTATCGGAGGATGGGCTCCGAACTTTCAAAGTGAATGGCCAAAGAATCAAGAATTACTTGGGATCAGATGGTGAGAAGCATTTGGTGGAGCAGCTGGCTCTAAAAGATGGTCTGTGCCCGACCATTGAGTAAATCCAGAGGAGTCTCAACTTCGTCGTGCCGCGACGTTAAATCAAGCGCTTCATGGGAGGCAACCCATGTGTGGTAACATTTACTTTTGTTGTTGTAAATTTCTTTACGTTTTTGATAGATAGATTTACTCAAGCTATTTGAAGGGTGTGTTAGAATGCAGGAGTTTTCAAAAAGACACAATATTGGGAAAGAATTCCTAAAACGTGAAGAAAAACCACTATGTGACGGTTGCTGCACAAATGCGGTCGCATTTGCAACATGCGAACCGCATTTCAATCCCACACTGAAGCAGTGAGTTTAGTTCAAATTGATGACAAAAATGTGACAAGGTAGTCCAGTTTCGGATCGCATTTGAACTATGCGATCCATATTTCTATCGCAAACAGAAGCAGAGAGTTCGGCTCAAATTGTTGACAGAAATGTGACACGGTAGTTCATTATGCGGACCGCATTTGCACTATGCGATCGCAGTTTGCCTCGCATTGAGACCCTTTCAGCATAACTCACCACATAACACATATGCGATTTCTTATTGTGTAATGCGGTGACTTACCCATCGCATAATGCCAGGTAAGGCTCCGCATTCTCTCATCTTTTAATCCTTCAAAACAGCACAAAACCAAAAAAATGAAGAAGAGAAAGAACAGAAAAATGAACAGAAAAAGAAAAGATCGGAGGAAAACAGAGATCCAAGCGTACCAACAACAAAGACTTGGTTAAAATCTCCATACTTCCTGAAATCTTCTTCATTGGTACGTGTACTGATCTACTCAACTCCTATCTTTGCTGTGTCTTTAGTTTTCATTCTGAATTTTTTTTTTCGATTTTGTTGCCTATCGTAGATGCTTGGGTGTTTTTGGGTGATGGGTAGAGAAATCTAGGGCTGCCATTTATGGGGGGATGAACTAAATCGTGAAACCAAAGGCATTTGCGGCCCACAAAATCAAAATGTGGTTCGCATTTTGGCCGCATCCCTAAAACCCTAGTCACCTGAAGAAGATGACAAATGCTGTGCCATTTGCGGTCGCATAACTACTATGAAAATTGCAAAGGCACAACAAACTAGGACAGAAAACCTTGTTAACACTAGAACATCTGCGTAGGTTTTGCGATCGCATATCTCACTTTGCGGTGGATTTGCGATCGCATTTTTGTTCTTCTGATTTGCCTGTGTGAAAGTACTTTCTGCGATGGTTATGCGATTCACATAGTGGTTATGCGATCGCATATTCCATCACAGATTGAAGTCCAATATTGCACAGTTATGACTGCGACCAGTTTGCGGATCGCATAGTGGTTATGCAACCGCAAATCATGCCGCATTCATTTAACTTTTTGTTGATTCTTTCTATTTTCTTTTCCCTATTGCTTACATTTTATCCTTATACAGATATGGCGCCTAACAAGCATGCCGCAAGGAAAAGGACATCATCAGGTCGTAACACGTCACAGCCAAAACATGTACGAACAAAACCAACTATGCCAAACACCTCCAAGTTTGACGAGGAGGACCTCTTGCCCGTAGTCAATCTACTGGATAAGGCTAGAAGGAAGCATGGAGATGACTTTCATCTCCGATTCGAGGTCGAAGGATCTAGGGAACTGTATAGAGAGGGACTGAATAAAAGAAAGATACTGGGTGAGAAGCAGTTGAGCGTAAATGGGCTCCAAGAACAGTACCCCTCATATTCTCGACAACATAAAAGCGAGAAAATGGGAGTGCTTAACTGAGGCCCCTAAGGAGTTCAACGAGTCATTGGTCCGGGAGTTCTATGCATCTTATGGAGCTTCCAGAACGGCGCACCACAAAGGTAACAAAGTGTTCACTGGCATCGTACTGGTTCAGGGAAAGAGTGTGTTCTGCAATAGCGAGGAAATTAATGAAATATACTTCTCCAATTGGCAAACAGGCACAGCCGAGTACGATGCCAAGTACTCAAATAGAGAGAATAAACGTGGGTGGATAGCGTTCGTAATTGCAAAAGGGACTCCTGTTTGGATATATCCTGGAAAGAAGATTTATAAAGAGTATCTCACAAGGGAGGGTCGATTTTGGCTGAGCTTCGTCACCTCCCGTTTGATACTGTCCAGAAACAAAATTGATATAAGCATTGAGAAAGCTCTTCTCATTGCGTGCATCATGGCTGGTATAAAAATTGATGTGGGGACTCTAATCTTCCAGGAGATTGGTATCTGGGCAACGCAGCGTGCCACCTCACTTCCATTTCCGAGTTTGATCACAGCCCTCTGTAAAGATGTGAACGTGCCTCTCATGCCACAATCGGATAAAACAGGAAAGGAAATGAGGGATATAGACATCACTCGTATCAGTGATGCTGCTGCCCCACCAGAGACTCCACTCCAGGACCCTGACTCCCAGACTCATATACCTCCCCAGGTTCCAGAGGCTTCCACTTCTGCTTCAGAGCCTGCCTCCCAGTCCACCACTTGTCAACCTTCGTCTACACTGCCAGGTCTCTCAAGACTTGGTCTCATTGCCCAGCATGCCAATGCCAAGGTAGACCAACTCTTGAAAACCTTGCCAAACCTTATCAAACAAGCCCTGAATCTAATACAAACATTCGTGATAGCTCTCCAACAACAACAAACATTGTTTGGGGATCGCTTGCACAAACTTGAGTTCAGGGTTGAACAGATCGAGAGAGGTGAGGTAAGGGGTTTACCTCAGCTAAGGGAGGAGGTGGCATCTATGAAGACCGAACTCCAGACCTGGGCTTAGACTTCACAACTCTGATGGCAGACATTGCACCTCAGTCTGCCAGAATGTCTCAACTCCAGCTCCTCCGGTACATGTTGGTATTGATGATGAGGAGACATCCAGACATTCATCAGAGTCAGAAGGTGAAGAAGCAGAGGAGGACGATTCATGGTCCGACGAGGATGAAGGCCCTCAGGAGAAGGGCAAACAGATTGCTGCTCCCGCAGTGGAGTATGAGGAGCACGCAAACATTCAGCGGGCCATACAACATTCCCTAGCAGATTTGGCCACCCATGCAGATCCATCGGCCACTCATCCATCAGCGGGCGAGGCTAGGAGCTCAGAGGCCCCAACTAGCATCCAGTCCAACATCCCTCCTTCAGATGCAGAGGGTCAACCGGCTACTGATTCCCATAGCGCTAGTGCGCCCCAGGGTGCCCCTTGAACTCTACTTTATTTTCTTATGCATTGGGGACAATGCATGCTTTCGGTTGGGGGTGGTAGCCTATCTGTATATTTGATCTGTATTATTGTATTTTTTGCAATATTAGTAACTATAAAATATATACTAGTGCTTCATGATTTTTGTATATATGTTGTCTTTAATTAGTAGACAGTTTTTCATCTTTAGTTATTAGAAATAAAATTCCCCTTGTTTTTTCTTTGCCGGGTTCTTTTTCAAGGGTGTAATAGTAGAACCAGGACAGTAAAATAAAACATGTTGACCGGGATGGTGTAATTGTCTAGTATCAAGCATGTGTGTCTATATGTAGATTATACCCTTTCAAAAGATCAACTGTGTGAACTTGAGGCTGACTCTGTGACTCTATGTCTACCTAGACTTATGTATTTATATATGATGAAAGCCTTGAATTGCCAAATGTTAACTCTAGGGCTTTAAACTATGTTAACCAAACAGTTTGTGTGCCATGTGTGTGAGCTCTTTGTATAGATAATTCTTGTGTTTGCTTTTGTCATCTAGAACTTGCCCGGTTGGTTTTTCGATGCCTATTATAATTACACTTAGTTGGAGAGATGATCTTAGGCATTCTTTGTTTTATTTGTGAAGCCTCTTTAGCCTTTCAAGCCTACCAGTGCATAAATAATATCACTAGTACCCTATTCGAGCCTTTAACCTTTTCTTTGGCCTCCTCATTACAAACCTTCCCCTTTTGTAAAATAATTACCTCTTTTGAACCCGTTCCTCCTTGAACATTAAGAATTAGGCTAAAAGCCTAAGTTGGGGGTGTGGGTCAAAATGGAAACGGGTAAGGTTCTATAGTGAGGGTAAGAGCTTATACCTCAAAGTGCTAATATGAATTTATGGAAGCTCCAGAAAAGAAAAGAAAAGAAAAGAAAAGAAAAAGAATAGAAAAAGAAAAGAAAGATAGATATCTGTGTGTATTTATAATGATGGAGCTTTGAAGGAAATTAGAGAGGTATTTAAGGTGGTTCCATATTGGGAACTAGATGCCAATGAGGCTATGGGGTTTGAAAAGAAACAAAGTGTAAAAAGAAAGGAAAATGTAATTAGTGTTCAAGGAGGATGTAGTCACTCATATCTAAATATTTATCGTACCCTTCCCTAAACCTACATTACAAGCTTAAAAAGTCCTTATGTGATCTCTAACCGAGCGTTCTTAGAAGTAGGCGACGAATTAAAATAAGGGCAAGCCTATGGTATGGTATGTGGTAGCACTTGAAATTCTTTTCTGAGAGTGAGTGTATTTGCAAATTAGTCCCCTTGTGTTGTTATTATAAATATTGTGATTTTGGGACTTTCTTTCTAGTAAGGGCACATGAACTGCGAGGTTAAACAAAAGTGGAGTTTTGAGTAAAACATAAGTGCACTCAACTGAGGGTAGCATTTAGTCACTTTGTCTGAGGCTCAAAGTTCACAAGCTGATTGGTTTTCCTTGAATATACTGATGATTCAGGGAGGGTAAAACATTCGAAGAGGCATGCTTGAAACACTAACAACAAACACTATCCATGGTCATTATTGTTTCATGTTTTGTAAATGGAGTCTAGAATATGATAGTGTCGTCTTAGTTGCTTGAGGACAAGCAAGAGTTTAAGTTGGGGATGTTGATGCGCCGGAGAATTTTGGCACATTTTGATACTACTTTCTTAGATTTTGACTTGTTTTACATGCAATTTCTCTCGGTACTTACGTAATTTTAGTGTTTTGCAGTATATGAAGTGTAAGGACCTTAGAGCATGGAAAAGAGCTCAAAAAGCCAACTAAAGATAAGAAAAGAGCAGAAAAGCATCGCAGAGGTTAATATTCTATCGCAAACATCAGATGCGAGCCACATACTTCACGTCAAAATCGCAAACCAAGATAGACTTCTGGGCAAACTTTCATGCCAAGAATGCGGTCGCATTTGCGATCGCATAACTGGTATGCGAGCCGCAGAAATGCACATGGAGATCGCAGACACAAGCAGAGTTTTGGGTGAAGTTCAGAGTCAGAAATGCGATCGCATCTGCGATAGCATAACTGGTATGCGAATCGCAAAATCAACCGTAGATCAAGTATGAAGTCTACTGTATGATGGAATTTCGATGCAAAATGCGGTCGCATTTCTTCAATGCGGACCGCGAATCATGAATGCTATGAAGGCAAAACCTAGGGGTGAAATCTGCGACAGACGTGTTAGAATTGCGGACCACATTTCTGTTATGTGACAGAAATGCGGTCGCATTGTTGACTTCAGGGGCAGATCAGTCTGAATTTCGCCTTGATTTTTGGGCCTCTATAAATAGGTCTATTTGGATTTTGTAGGGACTATCTTGTTAGAATTTAGAGAAGAAAGTACAAGGCTTGAATTATTTTATCTCTTGGAAGCTTTTGGGTCAATTATCTTCTACTTTGTAAGCGTTATGACAATTATTATTCTTTCAATTTCAGATTTTAGTATGAGTAGCTAATTCTAAACACTAAGGTTGTGAACCCTAAATGGGTGTGATGTTATTGGGTGTTTGATATTGAATATATTTTCAATGATTGATTGATATTTGTTTACTTCTCATTCTTTAAACAATTGTTAGTGGTTGCAAACATTAACAAAAGCCATTGAATTCCATCTTTGCTTGGGAAAGCGGGGTAGAATTTGGTAGAAGTAAATATCAAAGACTCAAGGCTTTAAACCTTGTTTAATAAAATCGCTTAGGAATAAGTGGTTTTTAATTTGGCATAAATTGATTGTTTTTAATCACAACTCTTTTGTATTTGGGAAAATCATAAAGAGAAAATATTACCCAACTATTGGAAAATATTGGGTAGTCAATTAGACATCAATTGCATATCAAAAGATTCTTCCGTTGGAAATATATCATGTAGATATCGATAGCATTATACTTCATAAAGGGAAACACAACCTTGTTTTCTTTAATCATACTATTTACATTCTCAATATTGCAATTAGACTTTATTTACAACTAAATTCAATTCATACTTTTGTTACAATTACCTGAATAGAATTACGACTGTAGTTGAGTAGTACGCTAATCAATTAAACGTTTCACACCTATTCCCTGTGGGATTCGATCCCAACCTGGTTGGGTTATTATATTTGACATCGACCGCTTACACTATTTATTAAGGTGTAATTTGAGCGTATCAGGGAGAGCATTAGAAGGTTCATTGAGGGCCTTAACTTTGATATCCAATATTGGATGGCTTGAGAGGCCGAGATTGATACTAGTATTCACCAGGTTGTGGAGATTTCTAGGCGCTTAGAGCGTATCCTTAGGCAGGAGGAAAAGAGCGGGACGCCAAAATGCCCCATGGTTCAACTGGTTTTAGTGGTGCCTCATCTAGTGGCTAGGGGCGTCACAGTAGAGGCCATTCTTTAGGCCTACTCGGTCAGCCTATCAGATTCCTCGTGGTTCTTCAGTAAACCATGATTAATACACTGCTCGCCTAGTTCAGTCATCTTTCAGTGCACTGCCAACACAGAGTTCATACCATGCTCCATCTTATCCAGATTCTTCAGGTTCTCAGGGGTAATCATATAGCCCACAGCTTCCCATAAGAGGGGTTTCTTTGAGTGTGGATACTTGGGTCATCTAAATAGGGGTTTTACCTAGGCGTCTAAGTAGTGTACCACGTCAAGGCACCCAGTCCAACAACTACACCACTCACTCAGCCATCTAGGGTGGAGCCCAGTCTGTTCGAGGCTGTCCTAGAGGTGGAAGACAGTCTGGTAGAAGATAGGCCCGTTGTTATGCATTCTCGGGCGAACCAGAGGTATTTGCTTCAGATGCACAAGTATTATTTCAATGTGCCGCAAGGATGATTTTGTATTATTTGACAATGGTTGCACTTATTCTTATGTGTCATCATATTCTGCTTCTTGTTAGGATATGCCTTGTGATTCTTTGGATATTCCTATTCATGTATCTACACCTGTTGGCGACTCCATTATGGTGGATCGTGTGTATCGGTCTTATGTGATTACCATTAGGAGTTATGAGACTAGGGTTGATATGCTATTGCTTAATATGGTCGACTTTAAGTTTATTTTAGGTATGGCTTGGCTATCTTGTACCATACTATTCTTGATTGTCATGCTAAGACCCTGACGTTGGCCATGCTGGGGTTTCCAGGGTTGGAATGGAGGGGTTCGTTTAGTCACACCCCTAGTAGGGTTATTTCACTTATGAAGGCTTAACCGATGGTTGAGAAGTGGTGTTTGGCGTATCTAGCCTATGGGAGAGACGTTAGTGCTAATACCCCTACTATTGATTCTATCCCAGTAGTAAGAGAGTTTCCAAATGTTGTTTCTTGTAGACCTACAGGGCATACCACACGATGGGGATATTGATTTTGGTATTGATTTGGTGCCGGCACTCAATTCATCTCTATTTTACCGTATCGTATGGCTCCAGCTGAGTTGAAGGAATTGAAGGAGCAATTGTAAGAGTTGTTAGATAAGGGGTTCATCATGCCGAGTATTTTAACTTGGGTGTACCAATGTTGTTTGTGAATAAGAAGAATGGTTCTTTGAGGATGTGTATTGGTTATGGGCAGCTTAACAAGGTCAATATCAAGAACAAGTATCTTTTGCTTCGCATTGATGATTTGTTTGATCAATTTCAGGGTGCCAGGGTGTTCTCAAAGATTGATTTGAGATTGGGTTATCAACAGTTGAGGATTAGACTTCAGACATCCCTAAGACAATTTTCAGGACTCGTTATTGGCTTTATGTGTTCTTGGTGATGTCTTTTTGTTTCACTAATGCCCCAGCAACTTTCATGAATTTGATGAACAATGTGTTCCAGCTTTATTTGGATTCCTTTTTCATTGTATTCATTTAAGGTATCTTGGTATATTCTCGTAGTGCTGAGGAGCATGAGCAACATTTGAGGATTGTGCTTTAGAATTTGAGGGAGAAGAAGTTGTATGCTAAGTTCTCCAAGCGTGAGTTTTGGTTGGATTTTGTGGCATCCTTGGGCCACATGGTGTCTAGTGATGGGATTAAGGTTGACTTGAAGAAGATTGAGGAATTTTAGAGTTGGATCGGACCTTCTACAACTATAGAGATCAGGAGTTTCCTAGGTTTGGCTGGCTACTATCATCACATTATGGAAGGATGCTCATTTATTGTAGCTCCATTGACCAAGTTGACTCAGAAGAGCGCTCGGTTCAGATGGCCTGATGAGTGTGAAGAGTGCTTTCAGAAGTCAAGACTGCTTTGACTACAACTCTAATGTTGGCATTGCCCTTAAGATTAGGGATGTATACGATCTATTATGATGCTTCGCGTGTTTGTCTTAGTTGTATGTTGATGCAGGACGGTAGGGTGATTTCCTATGCGTCGCACTAGTTGAAGCCCTATGGAAAGAATTATTTGGTACATGATTTGGAGCTAGTAGCTGTTGTGCATACACTTAAGTTTTGGAGGCATTACTTGTATGGCATGTCTTGTGAGGTTTACACTGATCATCAGAGTCTTCAACATATGTTCTAGCAAACGGAATTGAATTTGAGGTAGCGAAGGTGGTTGGAGTTGTTAAAGGATTATGATATCACTATTCTGTACCATCTGGGGAAGGCTAATGTGCTAGCGAACATCATGAGTTAAAAGGCGGAGAGCATGGGGAGTTTGGCATTTATTTCAGCCGTGGAGAGTTTTTGCTTGTGTTATTGCACAGTCTCCTTTATTTGAGCACATTAAGGCTTGGCAGTATGAGGATCCCATGATATTTATTTTGGAGGCTAGTGGGATTAGTTTCCACTACTAGCGGAGTTTGCTTACAATAAAAATTACCAATCTAGTATCCAAATGGCACCAAATAAGGCAGTATATGGGAGACGATGTCGTTTTATAGTTGGTTGGTTCGAGCCTGGTGAGGCTAGGTTGTCGGGCGCGGATTTGGTTCGTGATGCTTTGGAGAAGGTGAAGTTGATTTAGGAGCGACTTCGTATAACATAGTCCAGGTAGAAGAGTTATGTTGATAGGAAGGTTTGTAATGTGGTTCTCATGGAGGGTGAGAAGGTTCTTCTTAATGTTTTGCCTATGAATGTGTGATGAGGTTTGGGAGGATTGACAAGTTGAGCCCTCGGTATGTCGGTCCATTTAAGCTTTTAGAGAGAGTTAGTGAGGTGGCTTACAGACTAGCTTTGCCTCCTAGTCTTTCGGGAGTTCATATGGTGTTTCATATTTCTACACTTCGGAAGTATCATGAAGATAAGTCACATGTTTTGGACTTCAACACAATATAGTTTGATGAGAATCTGGCTTATAAAGAAGTGTCGGTGGCAATTTTGGATAGGCAGGTTCGAAAATTGAGCTCAAAAGATACTGCATCAGTGAAGGTTCAATGGCGAGGTTAACCGGTCAAGGAAGCGACTTGGGATACCGAGCATGACATGCGAAGCAGATATCCTACTTTTTTGGCATCCCAAGTATGAATCTAAATCAATACAAGGACGAATGTTTGTTTAAGTAGAGGAAAATATAATGACCCGATTCGTCATGTCGTGTAGTTGAGCCTCGTTTCCCTATTTGATGTCTCTCGTATGTGTGTATGTTATTTTGTGACTTGCGGTATGATTGGTTTGGTTCGGGAAACTTTGAGAGTGAAATGGGACACTTAGTCTCATTAGCTTAAGTTCTTTGAGAGTGGTGTGGGACACTTAGTCTCATTTTGGAAGCTTAAGTGCTAGAGTTGACCAAGGTTTGACTTTGGAGTAAATGATCTTGGATTGGTGATTTGATGGTTCCATTTGGTTCATATGGTGATTTTGGACTTGGGCTTATGTTCGGATTGAGATTTGGAGCTTCCTAGAAGGGTTTGGCTTTATTTGCCGAAAGGTGACAATTTGAAGGTTTGGAGAATTCATAGGTTTGATAGGGAGTTAACTTTGATGATATACGACTTGGATTTTGTTGTTCTGGAATGTTGAGTAGGGTCATTTAGTGGATTTGAACTCCTGTCCGAAGTTTGGTTGTGATCCGGAATGTCTTAGTGTGATTCAGATGCGTTCAATGAAGTTGGAAAGTTTCGAAATTAAGAGATAGATTTTGATCTTGATTCTTAGGTTTTGATTGTTGTTTTGATGTTTTGAGCCTTGGAATAAGTTTGGATAAGGTATTTGGACTTGTTGGTTGATTGGAGGTGAGCTCGGGTATATTTCGAAATAATTCCGGACCATTTAGAGATTTTGGGCATTACTGGTACTGGTGCACCTCACCTGCAAAAGTGTGGTGCACAGGGGCGAAGTGGTCGCATCTACTACAAGAGTATCACAGATGCGATGCTGTTAGAGCGAAGGATTTGGTCACATCTGCGGGTTCGCAGATGCGTCAGGTGCTCCACAGGTGTGAAGGCTTGTGGTTTAAGTGAAGATTGCAGTTGCAGTTGTTCGAGCGCAGAAACGACGTCACGGAAGTGACATTATTTTTGCAGAAGCGGAATCCTTGGCAGACTTCTTATATTTCGAGGCTTTACTCATTTTTCATTATTTTGAGTTTTGGAGCACAGAAATAAGCGATTTGTAGGGATATTTTCGCTACTACTTTGAGGGTAGGTAATTTCTACTTTGATTTGATTATACATCTTATTTCCCATGAATTTATACACTTAGAACATGGAATTATAAAGGTAAAATTAGTGTTCTTGTCCTAAACTTTGGAAAGTGAATAATTCAGATTTAAACCTCGATTTGGAGTCGGATTTGGATGAAATTTGTATATTTGGACTAGTAATTGACTGGGTAGTTGGAATTTGTGAATTGTGTCAGGTTCTGGGAAGCGGACTCGGGTTGACTTTTTGGTTGAAATTTTGGGAATTGTAGAGATTCGACTTTTTGATATGAAATCACTTTCTCTTGCATTATTTGATCCAATTGTTCAAAATTTGGCTAGGTTTAAGCCATTCGGAGGTCGTTTGGAAGGGGGAAGATATTTTTGGAGGTTTGATTTGGATTGTTTGATGTAAGTTTCTTGCCTAGCTTTGGCTTGAGGGAATTTGTCATTTACATTGATGATATTGGCTACATGTTGGGGGTGACATACATGCGAGATGACGAGCGTATGTGCGTGCACCAAGTTTATTCATGCCCGAGTAGTCTTTAGGCTGTATCACGCATTGTCTTGATACTGTGCTTCCAGTTATCATGCTTTTATATGTTTGTATGACTCCGTGAACTTCTTGAATCATGCTAGAGATCATGTGCAGGTTTTGATTTCCTTTCTGAACATGATACTCGTTATTATTATGGCGTACCTGCCTAATCTGAGCTGTTGTCGTACACTATGCACATGTATGCAACTCAGCAGGCTATATTTCCTCAGTCGATGAGTATCTGATTTGATATCCTTTGTTCGTATACATGTGTTCTTGTATATGTTTTCTGTAACATGGACTGGATTGACAACACGTGAGTGGTCCGTGCAGTTGTTATGATTACGGCACATGAGTTTTTCGTGCAGTGTGCGGATAAGGATTTATTCCCCCAGGGTTGTTCTCTCATTTTTCTCCTTGATGACATACACAAAAATGATCAGTTTTGGACTTTGCATATATTCTCTATATGCAAGCTCCTTGGATGTATACATGATTTTTACCACGTATCTTCTCTATATGCTAGCTCCGAAATGTATACATGCCTTTTATGCATATCGTCTTTATATGTTGCTTTAATTGATGAAATGATACATGGTACATACCTTCTCTATATGTCAATCCCTATAACTTGACTCGTTTATTCATGCATATCTTCTCTATATGTAATTGTTGACAGGTTAATGATAACAAATGCATATCTTCTCTATATGCTGAACTATTAGTTTGCTTACGACGCATGTGCTTATCCTTTCATTTTAGTGATCATGTTTAGGATTCCTATCTCTTATTTGCATTAGATGGGCTATTCGTAAATTGTGATTATACTTGATTTTGTATCGACCTGGCCAGTCATTTAGTGTATTTGAGGCCTGTTGCTCTATTTGATGTTTCTCGTGAGCGTGTTTACTGTTTTGTTACTTCCGGAGATGGTTGTTTTGATTTTGGTAAAGTTTGAGAGCGATTTGGAACACTTAGTCTCATTTTAGAAGCGTAAGTTGTTAGAGTTGTTCAAGATTTTGGCGTAACCAATCTCGGATTGGTGATTGGATAGTTCCAATAGGTTTATATATTGTTTTTGGACTTGCGCGTATGTTCAGATTTAGGTTTGGAGCTTCCTAGAAGGTTTTAGCTCTATTTACCGAAAGTTAGCATTTTGAAAGTTTGGAGAGTTCATAGGTTTGATAAGCAGTTGACATTGATAATGTCAGACTCAAATTGTTATTCTAGAATTTGGAATAAGTTCATTTAATGGATTGTAACTTGTGTGTGAAGTTTGGTTGTAATCTGGGATCTCTAAGTGTGATTCAGATGTGTTCGGCAAAGTTGAAAAGTTTGGAAATTAGTGATGGATTTTGATCTTGATTCTTTGTTTTTGATTGTCATTTTGATTTTTTGAGCCTTTGTTAATTTTGTATAAGGTACTCGGACTTGTTGGTACCATTGGACATGAGCTTCACAGGTTCAGTTGTGTTTCAGAATGATTCCAAACAGTTTAGAGATTTTGAGCATTGCGGGTACTGGTGGCATCACACCTGCAAAAGTATGGTGCGCATGTGCAAATTTGCACCTGTGAGGTTTTGCTGCGATTTTGCATAGGGCTGGATGGCTTGGAAGTGGTCACATCTACGATAAGAGTATCGCAGATGCAATGTCATAGGAATGAAGGATTAGGCCGCACCTATGGGTTCGTAGATGCGGAAACTGTGCCGCACGTGCGAAGGTTGGAGGTTTCTTTGAAGATCGTAGATGCGATCGTTTGGTCGCAGAAGTGACATTTTTGCCATAGAAGTAGAGTCCCTGGAGACTTATTATATTTCGAGGGTTTAATCATTTTTCATTATTTTTTTGTTTTGGAGCACAAAAAGAGGCGATTTATGGGGAAATTTTCACTACTACTTTGAGGGTACATAATTTCTAATTGGATTTGATTATGCATCTTGTTTCCCCATGGATTTATACACTTAGAACATGGAATTTTAAAGAAAAAATTGAGGTTTTAATCCTAAAATTTTGAAAATAAATAATTCATATTTGAACCTTTACTTAGAGTTGGATTAAGATGAGACTTGTATATTTTGATTCGTAATTGAGTGGGTAGTCGAATTTTTGAATTTTGTTTGGTTCCAGAAGCGGGCCTGGGTTGACTTTTTGGTTGACTTTTTGTGAATGTTAAATATTGGACATTTTTTTTATATGAAATCACTTCCTTTTGAATTATTTGACCCGCTGTTTGATATTTGGCTAGGTTTGAGCCATTCGAAAAGTATTTCAATGGGGAAAGTTGGGTCGGAGGTTTGATTTGGATTATTTGAGGTAATTATCTTGCCTAGATTTGTCTTGAGGGAAATTTTTTTCTTAGATTGATGATATTGGCTACGTGCTGGGGGTGACGTACATGCGAGGTGATGAGCGTATGTACGTACACCGGGTTCATCCATGGTCGGGGTAGTTTTTACGCTATGTCATGATTTGTTTTTGGATAATGTGCCTCCCCTATCATGCTTTATATGTTTTGTATGACTACTTGAACATCTTGAATCATGCAAGAGATCATGTGTAGGTTTTGATTTTCTGTTTGAACATGATACTCGTTATTGTATCGTGTACCACCTAATCTAAGTTGTTGTGACGACCCGGCCAGTCGTCTCGTGGGTTACCACTCCGTCTTCCCCATTTTCTGTCTCATTATATTTCATTATCTGTGTTTTACGTAACCAAGTTTAGTAGATGAGTTCGGAGTGAAATTGGTAAGAAATGAGACACTTAGTCTCTTTCAAGAAGGGTTAAATCGGAAAAGTCAACCGGATGTTTACCTATGAGTTAGGAGGCTCGGATGTGAATTCCGACGATTCGATTAGCTTTGGGAGATGATTTATGACTTAGGAGTGTGATCGGAATTAGATTTGGAGGTCCGATGTGGAATTAGGCTAGAATTGGTGGAGTTAGTATTTTGGCGATTTTCGGTTATTAGGCAAGATTTTGATCCGAGGGTCGGAATGGAATTCCGAGAGTTGCTATAGCTTCGTATGGTGATTTCGAACTTAGGCGTATGTCCGGATTTGAAATTGGAAGTCCGTAGGACAATTCAACGCATTTTGGCGAATGTTGGAAAATAGAAGATTTTTGGAAACTTTGGCCGAAGGGTTGACCTTTTGATATCGGGGTCGGAATCCAGTTTTGAAAAAGTTCATAGGTCCGTTATGTTATTTGTGACTTGTGTGCAAAATTTAAGGTCAATCGGATTCGATTTGATAGGTTTCGGCATCGAATGTAGAAGTTGGAATTTGTTAAGATTCATTAGGCTTGAATTGAGGTATGATTCATGTATTTAGCGTTGTTTGATGTGATTTGAGGCCTCGACTAAGTCCATATGATGTTTTAAGATTTGTTGATATATTTGGTTGAAGTCCCAAGGGCCTCGAATGGATTTTGGATGGTTGATGGAGCTTAACTTGGGCACTTCAAGAATGTTTCGATGTCGTTTCTTCAAGAATAAGTGGTACAATATTATGGAAATGGACTCCAAATTCAGTTTTAATTGAAGCATTAGATCCGTATCGAAATTTAGGAGTCATGGCAAGAAGAATCGTCCAATTCGGACACTCTATGGGAATGTTATGCCTATTTTTGTGTCAGGGAATATGTGGCTGCTGGAACCAGCGCCACAGGCAGCGCCCGGCGCCACTTGTGGCGCCCGAGGCAGAAAAGGCTCTATAAAGCGGGGTTTTTGACCATTTTGACAAAATAGAGTTGGGGGAGCTCGGTTTGGGTGATTTTTTGAGGGATTTCCACAAATTTGAAGGAGGTAAGTGTTCTTTATCATAAATCCTTCATAGATCATGATTCCATACTCATTTACATCATAAATCCATGAATCTATGGAAGAAAAATCAGATTTTTTTTCCAAATCTTCCAAGAACGAAAATTTAAGATTTGAAAGCTAATCCGATGTCGGAATTTGATAATTTTTGTACGGATGAACTCGTGGGGAGATAAGGAACCCGTTGGTGTGAAAATTTTTGAACTTCGAGAAGTGGGCCCGGAGCTCGGGTTTTGCTAATTTCGGGATTTCTTGGTATTTTTGATTGTTTTCGCTTGGGCTTTGTTCCCTCAACATATTGTGACGTATTTTTTCTGAATTTGGATAGATTCGACGCACGTGAAGGCCAATTCAAAGGGTAAGGGCGTCGTGGGCTAAGGATTTAGCCGGTTTGAGGTGAGTAATGATCTTAAATGATGTTCTGAGGGTCTGAAACCCCGGATGGCACATCATAGTGCTATATGGAGGTGAGGCACGCGCTCGATAATGAGCGTGGGGTCGTTTACTACCGGGGATTGTGACTTGGTCCGTCCCGATTGATGATTTTACTATATATTTGATTGAAACTTACGTGTTATCATCACGATTTGGGCTGATTGCCATATTCGGGCTTCTTGCCGGTTATGTAAACCCTTCAGGAGCATTATTTGGGCTTCGTGCCGGTCATGTGAACCCTTCAGGGGTAATTTATCACTGTCTTCTAACTGATTTGATTCATTTCTTAAATTCAGTTTTGAAATTCAAAGGATATTTTTAAATGATTTTAATGGGATCGGGTGGCACGCCGCCACGAGATGTGATGTGAATGGATCGGGTGACACGCCATCACGAGATATTGTGCTACTGCACCCCCCACAGTAAGCGCCGGGTACCCATGGGAACAGGTGACACGCCGTCACGATATATGACTTGGCCAGTCATGATATTTTCTTTTACTTCATGTTATTGACTTGATTATTTACATGTTTTACTGTTTCATTATGGATTGTTGTATGCCTTATGTGTTTCCTTACTCTCAGTTGTTATTTATAAGTATTACTCACTGAGTTGGAAGTACTCACATTACTCCCTGCACCATGTGTGCAGATTCAGGCGTTATCGGTTCCGCTCCGAGACATTGATTACTACTGTCAAAGCGGCGATTCAGAGACTATGAGGTAGCTGTTGGGTCCGCAGCCCCGTATCTCTTTTATCTTGTTATTTCCAGTATCTTCGAACAATTGTGCCAAGATATTGTATTAGTAATCTTATTATTAGGATTTTCATTAGTTGCTCATGACTTTGTGACACCCCGGTTCGGGCTGTAGTTGGGTTGGTTCACTGTATTTTGCCGCAAATTGCTATTATTAAACCGTATTTATATTAATTTTGTATTGTTTAACTGTTTGAATGAAGTTTAGTTGAATTGGCTGGCCTTGTCTGCATGAGAGGCGCCATCACGATCATGGTTGGGATTTTGGGTCGTGACAGCTTGGAATCAGAGCCTAGATTACATAGGTCTCACGAGTCATGAGCGGGTTTAGTAGAGTCTCGCGGATCGGTACGGAGACGTCTGTGCTTGTCTTTGAGAGGCTGCAGAACCTTTTTAGGAAAAATTCCATATTCTTGAAACTCTTGTCGTGCGAACTTGCTGATCCGAGTACTAAAACTTCTGCTAACCTGTTCTCCTACAGATGGTAAGGCCGCGAACTACTGGACGAGGTGGACGACCACCAGTACCACCGACTGAGGACACAAGAAGCCGTGGACGCGGTCGTGGTCGTGGTAGAGGCAGAGCAGCGAGGAAAGCATCTGTTGATCCACTAGCTGCCCCAGCTCAGGAATAGGCTCCAGCAACACTAGTTCAGGCACCAGCTGTGCCTATCGCTATTCCAGGTCTTCAAGAGACCTTAGCTCAGATATTATCTATTTGCACTGGCCTGGCTCAGGCGGTTTCAGCCACCACAGCCGCAACTACTTCACAGGCCGGGGGAGGCAATCAGACTCCAGTTGCCCGTACGCCTGAGCAGGTAGTGCAGGGACTTCATATGCCGGGGGCACCTCCAACCTAGCCCGTTGCACCAGCTCAGGAATTCATAGTACTAGTTATGCCAGATGATGAGCAACGTCGTCTTGAGAGGTTTGGTAGACTCCAGCCTCCGTCATTCAGTGGTACTGAGGGCGAGGATGCCCAGGATTTTCTTGATAAGTGTCAGTGAATGCTCCGGACAGCCGTGATTCTTGAGTCTAGTGGTGTGGCATTCACCACCTTTCAGTTTATGGGAGCTGCCTTTAATTTGTGGGAGGCGTATGAGAGGCGTAGGCCGGTTGATGCAGCGCCCCTTACGTGGCAGCAGTTCTCCGCTCTTTTCTTGGAGTAGTACGTGCCGCAGTCTCGCAGAGAGGAGCTGCGTAGACAGTTTGAATGGCTGTTAAACTTCCGTTTGTCCATATTCTGAGAAAAAGTATCTCTTGTTTTCCATTCCCATTCCCATAAGAATGAATACTATGATTCGCGTTTCGAACAGGCATGAATACAGCATCTATAGGATAACTTCCATCTTGAAAGT
>MCJB01000110.1:8025-21585 GCA_002018475.1 Nicotiana obtusifolia
TGGCTTCTTCTATTATTGCTTCTTCCTCCTCGATCTAGTTGCCTGCTCTATTTTGTATTCTGTTGATTTGCAAATTTTTTCTTCTACGGTTGACTAAAGCGTGAAAGAATTTGGTGTTTCTATAACCATCCCTGAACCATGCCATTCTTGCCTTTTGTTTCCAGAATTGTTCCTCGATGGCGAGGTGTTTGATCATTTGAGCTTGCACCTTCTGCAGTCTCCCCCTATTTTGAGCATTGGGTCTTTCTTCAAACTGTCTTTCATGAACTAAGACTACTTCTTCCATGTTGATTATGTTCTGAAAAATGTCTCCATATGTTGCTTTGCTCCATTCTGTTAAAGCTCTTTTCAGTCTTTTGAGTTTATGATTGAAGACAATAAAAGGATCTCCTTGAAAGTCTGCTTGCCAGTTATCTCTCACTACTGCTTGGAAGGCCTCATGCTTGATCCAGAAATTAAGAAATCTAAAAGGTTTCCTGATTATTTTTTATTCTTTCTTGAGTTGTAGGAGAAGTGGACTGTGATCCGAGCCAATCTTGGACAAGTGTGTGAGCTCAATTGTGGGAAAGAGCTGCTAGAAATTCTGATTGACCAAGCATCTATCTAATCCTTTAAAGATGCAGTCCTCATCTGCTCTTCCATTCCACCAAGTGAAAATGCTGCCTTTGAATCCTATGTCTGTTAGGCTGCAGATATTGATGCAGTGGTTAAAATCATCCACTTCATTGAAAGGAACAGGAAGTCTGCCGAATTTTTCTTCTTGATCTCTGATGACGTTGAAGTTTCCCCCCACTAGCCATGCTAAGTTTGTGTTTTGGGCTAGATCGTACATTGTATCCCATAGCTCGGTTCTCTCTGTTGCTGTGCATTTGGCATATACCAGTGTAAGCATGTACTCCAGCTTTGTGTCTGTGTGTAGGAGCTTTAGTGTGAGCTGTTGTGTTGTGTTTGACAAGATGCTGATTGCATAGGCGTCATCAATGAAAACCCAAATTTTGTTGGAAGTGTTAGCTATGACCTGTGCGAGCCCTATCCTCCTTCTGTATTGCTCAATCTTCCTTAATTGTTGTTTTGGCTCCATGATGCCGATGAAATCAAAATGATGCTTGGTGTGTAGGGTGATCAGCCTTTCAAAAGCTTGCATTGTGTTGACTGATCTGATGTTCCAAATTATAGCATTCATTGAGTTTTGCTGGGGTAGTCTAAAGCTCTTCTTGATTGGGCCTTGGGAGAACTGCTGTTGCTTTTGTTTTGCTTTCTCTGTGGGTGCATTGTTGATTTCATTTTGTTGATCTGGGTTGGTGAGATGTCGCCCTGCTTAGCTATGTTGTTTATGTTCTGAGTGAGATCTTCTTCATCCATGTCTTGGTCAAGGTGATGCTTGTCTCCTGCCTTTCTGTTATCTGCTGTTATTGACAGAGCCTTTGGTCTAATGATTTCTTGAAGTCGGTCCCTTATTATGTCTTTTCTGGTGTTTGGATCATAGTCGGCAAAACCTTTCTTCAAAGTTATGTCTGCTCCTTGATGTATTTTGAGAACTGTGCGATCATTGTTTGTCTTTCTCAATATGGTCAGTGTTCTGCTATTCTGTGATTCTTCTTCACAAGTTCCAGTTGTTCCCTCTTCTTCACTTTGTATCCCTTTAGGCATCTTTCCATCCTCTGATTCTTCTTCTGATTGGTCTGCCCATAGCCTTCCCAGTATTTGTTTGAGCCGATTGTTCGTGGCAGCTTCTGCTGATTTTCTTGTCTCACGGTTGGCTCTGCCGGAAGGCTGATTACTGCGATTAATTTGTGGATGTTGCTGTGTGCTATTCTCATTTTCGGCATTGTTGTAGAAGCTCTTTAGAACCCATTGTGAGGTGGTTTCCCAGGACCTTTCCTTTGTGCTCTTTACTGTTTCATCTGTCTTTTCCTTTTCTGTTAATGGTTGTGATGTTTCCCGTTTCTTGTTTGCTTGGAATGCTGCGTGTTGTTGTAGGTTGTCAGTTATGCTTGTTGAAGCTTGTCCTGAACTTGATATCCCAGTTGTTTGCCCTGCTGTTTGCTCATGCTTATTGTCTGACCAGGTTAAGAATTTCACATCACTTCTGCTGCCTTTTGAAATCAGTGTGTCTGTCTTGGGCAGAACTGAATTTGCTGATGAGTTTTCCTTTGCTGGTGTACCTTCCATGTGCTTTCCCTCTTGTCCAACATTGATAGGATTGTCAAGATTAAGTGCATCTGGATATGTCTGTGTTCCTCCCAACAATGTATTAACTGAGGCTTGTTCTGAACTTGTTATAACAGTTGTTTGCTTTGCTGCTTGTTTGAGCACTTCTTCTGGCAGATTTATTACATTTACTTCACTTCTTCTAAATGTTGATTTCAGAGAGTCTTCATTAGGACTTTCCATATCTGCTGATGAGGTTTCTTTGGCTTGATTTCCTCCCATACACTTCCCTCCCTTTCCAGCATCATCAGTATTTTCCAGATTCACTGCATCATGGTATGCTGATTTTCTTTTCAAATCTGTGTTTGCTGGGGCTGTTTCTGAATTTGTTTCTGACAGGTTTATTGCATTTGTTTCTCTGCTGCAGTCTTTCAATTCCAGTAACTCTGCATTGGGCTCACTTTTGGCATTATCAGTGGTGTCGATGTCAAGTGCGTCAAGTGCGTCAAATTTGTTTACTACTCGAACTTGCTGAGTATTTCCATTCTCTGTTGGTTTCTGAATTCCAGATTTGGTTTTTGATTTTCTTTGAAATCGATTGTCTTTGACTTCTTGCCATTGAGAGCTAGCATTGCCTACGACTTTGCCGCTTGATAGAATCCTAACTGGAACTGTATCTTGTCTTAGCTGTTTCCCCGCTTGTACTGCTTTGCCTTTGATTCTCCTTTGCTCTGTTGCTTTTTGTTGTACAGTCTTTGCTGTGTCGAGTGTTTCCGGATGTAGCTTCCAACATTCTATCATGTCGTGACCTTGCAACTTGCATTCTTTACAATATTTGGGAAGGTAATCATATTGTATTTTGACCCACTCTGTTCTGACCTCCCCTGTTGCTTCATTTTCCACATCAAGTCTGACTTTTTTAGGCAATTCCGCTAAGAGGCCTACCAGCACCTTGACTCTTGCACAACTAGGCCTCGTTTTGTTTATTATCGCTAAATCCAGATGCACTGGCTTCCCTACTGCTGAGGCTAGTGAGAAGCGGCATTCCTTTACGAAGTATGTGGGTAGCAAATGTGGGAACGAAATCCACGCCATTGCCATTGGGGTTTCCTCGCCCAGCTTGAACTTTGTGTTGTAGATTTGCTGTCTCATCTGATATTCATACCCATCTTTAGCTTTCAGGTAGTAGGTGCTTTTGGAGGTAATTTTAATGAAGTCCTCCCAAAGTGTTAATCTGATGAGTACTAGCTTGTCTCTGAAAAATCCGATGTTACAATCACCTTTGATTCCACATTGAATAGGAATGATTCTTCTTAGTTCCTGTAAATCCGGCCAGCCGTAGGAGAATTTTCCTAGGACTGCATATTGCAATCCCTCAATGAGATTCATGCGGGTAACCTCTGACTTTGTAAATTTTACAATCGGCTGCCCATGCAAGTAGGTTGCTCGTCGGAAGGGGATTGACTTAATTTTTTGGCTAGGGTTCGTGCTGACAGCGCTGTTTAGGGTGTTTGGTTTAAGGATTTTAGCAAAGTCAAGGGGTTGGGTTGAAGACGTTATAGGATTTGGGACTGGAGGGGTGTTTGGTGGGGGCTGGCCAGCCGGAATTTCGCCGGCTGGTATCACCATTCTCGCCGGTGTAGAGTTTCGATGTAAACGATGGATTTCTCTCACTTGTCGTCGGACATTCTCTCACTTTGTTTTGTGGGTGAGGTTATTTCCGGAGTGAGTATTGTGTTTGGGGATGGCCGGCCCGTAGGAGCCTCGCCGGCCGGCGTCGGCACTGATGACGATAAAGCTCAGAGTTGTCGCCTCCTCTGTGTTTTCAATTCGCCAAACTCTCTCTCTCTCTATCTCTGTCTTGAGTGGTCCCTTTGAAATGTTAAAGGATGTGGCTATTGATGATGGTATAGCTGGATGATGGAGAGTGTTGTTGTTTGCATTGTTTTAGTCAGAGTTTCTGCTGGGTTGTTTCTGGAGTGTTGCTGAAGTATGTTATTCCTTTGCTGCTGTGTGTATTTCCAGCTGAGAGTGCTGATGAGAGTGGTGCTGATTCTGTTGAAACTGTCCTCCATGGGGTGTTCTGAGGCTGTGCTGTTGCTTGTTCTGCTTTCTTGACCTATTAGCTTTTCTTTGTGACTTGTGGCTTCTTCAGTGGTCCATTGTAAGTTCCAGTATTTCTGCCAGATCTGTCTTGTCCCTTTGAAGTTCCTTTTCCTTGTTGAGAGCTCTTGGTGTAATATATCTTTGAGTCCAATTTGCTTATGCTGTGAGTTGAGAATTTCCTTTGCCCTTGCTGTTGCTGCTTGCATGTAGGCTTGCTGATGTTGTTTTCCTACAGTTGCACTATTGTAAGTATTGCATTGTCCTTGTTTCTCTTCCTGTTTTTCTTGCATTTCAGTGACTTTGTCAAACTTTTCTACTTTGCTGTGGTTCCTGCTTGCCCAAGGTAGTACTGATGTTGCACTGGTTCTGTCTTTGCCGAAGGTAATGTTGATCCATATGGTGTTTTTGTTTGTTTCCTATGCTATTTTGCTGTTTCTTTTCCTTGTTTCTATTGGCTGAACTGCTGCTGAGTCTTCCTGCCCTGCACTTTTAGTATCCTGGTATTCCACCATTTTCCATTTGTCTTTGATGATGATTCTGCTGCACCAGTCTTGCTGTTTTGTCCTCCTCAGTGTTGTTTCAGTGATTTTTCCTGTAATTCCATATCCCTGCACATAAACAAAATCAGTTAGAGGGTGTAATTGTATCATGTTGTGTAAGAATCTCACTTTATGATTTTCACTCTTAGATAGGGGCATTGCAGCTTGTCTGCATTCAAAATTTTTCTGCCTGTTAGGTCTAGTTGATTGAAATGGTGGCATTCAATTCTTCCAAAGTTAAGAGCATGATTGGCAATGTGATCAGCAAGCTTATTGCCTTCCCTGTATGTGTGTGATATCCTCAGTTCAAAAATGTCTTTGAAATGAAGAATTTCCTCTATCTGCTCAGCTATACTCCAAGGGGAGTCCCATTTGCAATTGATTATATTGCTCAGAAGCATGGAATCAGTCTCTAGCCAAATCTTAGTGAAGTTTTGTGGGTTAGAGTATCTCAACGCTTCTAAGATTGCTAGTGTTTCTGCAACTGTGTTTGTTCCTGGCATGCATTCTGCCCCTAATGCATATAAGAGGTCCCCTTCCTCATTTCTTACAAAGAAACCAATTGAGCTTCTTCCTGGATTTCCTCTTGAGGTTCCATCAGTATTGATCTTTACCCATCCTGTTGATGGGGGCACCCAGATGATCTTTTTGTAGTAAATCTTTGGGGTGTGATTTTCTAACTTGTGGATGAGATCTTGCCATTTGTGAGGGGCATTGAATCCTGGCTTCCTTGTATGTACCAAGTTCTGCAAAATTGTGGAGATTTGGTATATTACTCTGCCGGTTGTGACTGATTCCCCATGTTTGTGGCTATTTCTCCTTTTCCATAATTCCCATATGATGCATGCTGGGAGTGCTTGCATTATTGGTTTCAGTTTGTTGACTGTTTGTGCAGTCCAGCATCTTATTATGGCTTGATGGAAAGTTAGCTCCTGAGGACCTTTGCTATATATAGCCAGGATATTCTGTCAAATGCCTTGGTCATGTCTAGCTTGATGATCACATTTGGTCCTGCCTTGACTCTTTTCCCAATTTCAGCAATGATTTCTTGTGCCAGGATAACACTTTCCACTATTGTTCTGCCTCTCACAAAGCCCGATTGTTCCTGTGAGATTAGAGAGGGAAGGATAGGCAGCAATCTTTAATGTATGATTCTTGAGAAGACCTTGTTGATGAAGTTGCTTAGGCTTATTGGCCTTAGGTCTGAAAAGGTTTCTATTTCTTTCTTCTTTGGAATCAGTATCAGGTTTGTGTGTGTTATGCTCTTTGGTAGTGGTCTGCCCGAGAAGAAAGTTGTGACCATTTTTTGTATGTCCTCTCCTATTATTTCCCAGCATGACTGATAGAAATCTCCTGTGAATCCATCCGGGCTCCCTGCACTGTCTTTGTTCAGAATGAAGACTGCATTTTTTGTTACTTCGAGTGTTGTGATTCTGTTAAGCTCCTCATTCTGTTGTGGACCTATTAGCTGTTGAATGTTGGCCAGGATACTGAAGTCTGTGGGTGTGTTCTGTTCTGTGAATTGCTCTTTATAGAAGGAAATGGCTTCTTCCACTATCTGCTCCTGTTCTTCCAACCAGATGCCAGCATTGCTTTTGATTCTTTTGAGTTGTAGTCTTTTCCTTTTCCCATTGACATGAGAGTGGAAAAATTTGGTGTTCCTATCTCCATCTTTGAACCAGGACATCCCTGCTTTTTGTTTCCAGAACTGTTCTTCTATTGCTAGGTGTCTCATTTTTTTTTTTTTTATTAAATAGGTTTTTTTTTATTGATGTCAATTAGCAAAATTTACATGATCGGAGGGGGACATAAACCTTACCTCCCCAAAAAAGTACATGTACCCTGACTCATAGGTACGAGAGCAATGACAATTGTTAAGGAAGTTTCTTTCTAAATGTACATATAATATTAATTGTGTCCGACCTAGTTTAAAGTAATGAATATCCATCTTATGAATTTGGTGGATATTCATCTGTACAAAATCAAAGTGAACTACTTCTAGGTCAGTCGTCCTGGTCATAAGTGTTGCCATGTTTACAAAAAAATTGGGGAGTGTCTCTAATTCGACTTTCTTAATTATATGTACTGCTGTTTCCATTTGCTTGGTGCTGCATGCTGTGTTGTGGAGGCCATTTGCATTAACTTGATGTGTTGTGGTAACTGCATTTTGTTTTTGTCTCTGCCAATTTTGTTCTGATGTGGTGTCCCTTTGGGGTACTTGGTGATTCTTCCAGTTTGCTGTAGTGTTTTGGTTTTGGATGTTCTTCTTCTTTTGTGTACTGTTGCATTTCCACTGATTGTTGCTGTTGAGTCTGCTTGCTGCTTTTTCTTTTGGTGATTGGTGGCTTGATTCTTGATCTTGCTGCTGCTGATATTTAGAATTGTTTTTGTTGAGGTTGCTGTGCTTTGTTTCTGTTGTCTTTCCTGTTTCTGAGCTGCTGGCATTGTTGTTTTTTCTGTTGCATTCATCCTTTGATGATTTGGTGCTGTGCGTATGAGTGCTTGTGAAGTCAGTGAGAAGGGGGTCATATGAGGAGTAACAACTGTTTAGAGAAGGTGATTGATGCAATTGCAATAGATTGAGCGCCAAAGACGCTAATACCACACAAAGCAATTGCGCCAATAACCTTATCATGTAAAAACAGATGTCCGTGAAGCTGATTTCCTGATGATTGTCTTTTGTGTCCCTATTGACTGCTTTTTGCTTGTCCTTTAGTTGTTGTGTGTGCAGAGTTGACCAACCAGGTAGAGGTGCTTTCATTGTCTGCCTGCTTGGTAGTTCCAGTGAGCTTGATTGTTGATGATGGTATAGCTGAATGATGAAGAGTGTTGTTGTTTGCATTGTTTTGATCAGAGTTGCTGCTGGGTTGTTTCTGGAGTGTTGCTGACTTCTTTGCTGCTGTGTGTGTTTCCAACTGAAGGTGCGAGTGTTGCTGATTCTGCTGAAACTGTCCTCCATGGGATGTTCTTATTTTGCTGAAATTCCTGCCAGTTTCTTCCTCAAGGAGAGCTTTCTCAGTGATGTACCTGTTATATTTTCCTTGTTGCCATTGTGTGATGGTGTCGGAATGTACTGCCTATACAATTTTATCACACCTCCAGGTTGAGCATGATAACATGCTAATACCACTGGATGGTGCTCTAATATTGTATAGGTAGTATTATCCTTCTCGTCAATGTGGCTCTGTGCAAACAATAATATACATACATGTATCTGATCCAATTCACTCTTGCAGTCTGCTGTAGTCTCATATTTCCTTCTCTCTGAAGTGAATGTAGTTCTGATCAGTACTTCCTTCTGTTTCACAAGGCATCTTCCTCGAATAGTATGTGGTTTCAGTCTATCAATGGTCGACCAAATCAGATCATTCTTCTTCCTTGCATCTATGTTTGTTCCTATCTTCTCCTCCCTTCCAGTGGAATGAGCACATTGTACTAATACCACCAGCTGAAAGTTTGTCGAAGAGTAGGGTATATGTACATTTTCTGTTCCTTTGTTATCATTTGCAAATTTGAGTAAACTGCTCCTTATAGGTGTTCCAATCCATTGCTGTCTGGTGCAAATAGTCAGCCAATTCAAAACATTCTTGGTCCTTGTCGAGGAGTAGAGCATAGCTAAGTTTTCATTCCAAGTTCCTGCAAAACAGTAAAGGTTAGCAGCAATCTGTTTCATCCCTCCAAGAGGTGCCTTTCCAATATGGCAGTGTTGCCTTCCCAGAAACAGAGAGCATCCAAGTGATCTTGCTGCTCGAGTATGCAGAGACATCCTGATGCAATATAAAAAGCGGAAACAAGAAAACAAAAGATAGAAGTAAGACGCTCAATGAACTATCAAGACAACAAGTAGGAACTAGTCTACTTACCTTCTTGATGAAGTCACGGAGTACCTATACTATACGAACAACCCTCAAGACAACAATGGTCTTGCAAACTGTTCGATCAAACAAAGGAACAAGTTCAATTTTGAATCACACCAAAATTGGACAAGTTAATTCACACGATTTTGGGAGCAATGTGCTGCCGGTTTTTGATTGATAATAATGTCAAAAGGTATCAAAATAATGAAGTGTTTAGGCTTATATAGAATGAGCCTTGACCTAAATCAACTAGGAAAAGAATAACTAGTTAACCTAAATCAACTAGGAAACAACTAATTAACAAAAAGGCCACAATTTGGCTAATTTAAAGAATGGTCACACAGGACCAAACAAATAAGAATTAATGTCTTCAATAACTACATAATAATACAACATAAACACACATGTACATCTTCAACACAAGATTCGTCCATAGCAAGATATATGGACACTTGGATCTTCTCCAAGGCTAACCAACGCCTTTTCTTGTCTTGTTCATAGATGGCATTGATAACACTTGATCAAATTTATTTGCATCATTCTCCCCCTCTTGAGAGGATTTCGTCCTCGAAATCAAAGCACCATCATGTCCAAAAGCAATGCTACTAGACAAGTCCATAACATAAGAGCTGTTATTGATATTCTGCGACATTTGAAATGGTCCATCTCCCCGCGGAGCTAACTTCCCTTTCCTATGGTTCGGAAATCTTTCCTTTCAGAAGTGCACCCAAACCCAGTCACCTTTCTTTAAGTCAAGCTTTTTCCTTCCTTTATTGTTCTTGACCGCTACCTTTTCATACGCATCCTCCAAAGTTTTCCTCACCTTAGCATGCAATTCGAGCAACGTAACTGCCCAGTTTTCTCCGTCAACACTAATAACTACATTTCTCGGCAAAGGAACAAGATCAAGTTGTATCAAAGGATTAAAACCATAAACACATTCAAATGGAGTAATGCTAGTCATGCGATGAACAGTTCTATTATAGGCAAACTCCATAATAGGTAATCGGTCAGCCCAAGTGCCGGACTTCCCTTTAGTCAAAGCTCGAAGAAGAGCTCTCAAGGTTCGATTAACAACCACGGTTTGACCATCAGTCTGTGGATGATATGATGTAGAAAACAAAATTTGGTGCCAAGAGAACCCCACAAACACTTCCAAAAGTGACTCAAAAACTTAGCATCCCTATCACTAACAATAGTTCGAGGCACATCATGCAACTTTAATACATTAGCAATGAACAAAGAAGCAACATGTTGTGCATCATCACATTTTTTACAAGGAATAAAATGAGCCATCTTAGAAAACCTATCAACAACCACATAAATGTTATCATGACTACCCCTAGATCGCGGCAGCCCCATCATAAAATCCATCAAAATATCTACCCAAGGACTAGTAGGAACGGGTAAGGGAGTATACAAACCATGATTATTAGACCTAGACTTAGCTCTTTTACACTCAAAACACGCTCCACATATTCTCTCCACATCTCGCCTCATCTTATGCCAATGGAACTGTTCCGCTAATATAGCTAAAGTCTTATCTACCCCAAAGTGTCCTATCAAGCCCCCACAATGCACCTCACGCACCAACAACTCTCGCCACGAGGACTCGGGTATACAAACTCTCCCCTTCTTAAAAAGGTACCCATCATGCCACTGATACTTCTCAATCCGCTTCCCACTAGTAATAGCATCATACACACTCTTAAATTTAGGGTCATGCTCATACATAGACTTAATACTCTCAAAACCCATCAACCTAGACGCTAACGTGATAGCCAAAGCAAACTTCCTAGATAGTGCGTCAACTACTACATTCTCCTTTCCCTTCTTGTAATGTATCACGTAAGGGAAACTCTCAATGAACTCTACCCACTTGGCATGTCGTTTATTTAGCTTCTCTTGACCCCTAAGATGTTTGAGGGACTCGTGATCACTCCTAATTACGAATTCCTTAGGCCATAGGTAATGTTGCCAATGAGCTAAAGCTCTTAAAAGGGCATACAAGTCTTTGTCGTACGTAGAGTAATTCAAGGCAGCCCCTTTAACTTCTCACTAAAATAGGCAATAGGCTTCCCATCTTGCATAAGAACACCTCCAATTCCCACCCCTGAGGCGTCACACTCAATTTCAAACGCCTTACTAAAATCAGGTAATTGTAACAATGGGGCAGAACTAAGCCTACGTTTCAACTCTTGGAAGGCACCCTCTTGCGGCTCCCCCCACACAAAAGGCGTGTCTTTTCTCACCAACTCTGTGAGCGGTGCTGCTATTGTGCTAAAGTCTTTAACAAAGCGTCTGTAAAAACTAGCTAGTCCATGGAAACTTCTAACATGTGAAACAGTAGTAGGAGTAGGCCAGTCCCTAATAGCTTCTACCTTAGATGCATCTACTTCAACACCATTAACACTTACAACAAATCCTAGAAATACAACTTTCTCTACACAAAAGGCACACTTCTTGTAATTAACATATAATTTTTTAGCTCTTAATACTTCAAACACCTGCCTTAGGTGATCAACATGGTCATCTAAACTTATACTATAAATCAGGATATCATCAAAGTAGACAACCACAAACTTATTAAGAAACGGTTTAAGCACATGATTCATTAATCGCATGAACGTACTAGGTGCGTTGGAGAGACCAAAAGGCATCACCAACCATTCATATAGACCAAACTTGGTCTTGAATGCAGTTTTCCACTCATCACCCGGTTTCATGCGGATTTGGTGGTAACCTGACCTAAGATCAATCTTAGAAAACACACTTGAACCACATAACTTATCTAGCATGTCATCTAACATAGGGATAAGATGACGATACTTTACCGTTATCTTGTTGACGGCTCGGCAATTAACACACATCCTCCATGTGTCGTCTTTCTTTGGAACCAAGATCACGGGTACGGCACACAGACTTAGACTCTCTCGAACTAGCCCCTTATTCAATAGCTCCTCCACTTGTCGTTGCAACTCCTTAGTATCCTGCGGATTGCTTCGATATGCGGGTTTGTTTGGAATTTGTGCCAAAATTGGACAAGTTAAATCACACGATTTTGGGAGCAATGTGATGCCGGTTTTTGATTGATAATAATGTCAAAAGGTATCAAAATAATGAAGTGTTTAGGCTTATATAGAATGAGCCTTGACCTAAATCAACTAGGAAAAGAATAACTAGTTAACCTAAATCAACTAGGAATCAACTAATTAACAAAAAGGCCACAATTTGGCTAATTTAAAGAATGGTCACACAGGACCAAACAAATAAGAATTAATGTCTTCAATAACTACATAATAATACAACATAAACACAAATGTACATCTTCAACACAAGATTCGTCCATAGCAAGATTTATGGACGCTTGGATCTTCTCCAAGGCTAACCAACGCCTTTTCTTGTCTTGTTCATAGATGGCATTGATAACACTTGATCAAATTTATTTGCATCAAACACTATGGTGTTTCCTCCTTTCCATAATAGCTTTGCTGCTCCAGTCTTGCTGTCTGGTTCTCTTCTGTGATGTTTCAGTGTTGTTTTCATATCCCTGCACATGAAACAAATTAGTTAGAAAGGGTAGTTGTATCATATTGCGTAGCAGTCTCATTTTATGATTTAAGGATTTTCACTCTTAGGTAGGGGGATTGCAGCTTGTCTGCGTTCAAAATTCTTTTTCCAGTAGGGTCAAGTTGATTGAAGTGGTGGCATTCAATTCTTCCAAAGTTAAGGGCATGATTAGCAATGTGATCAGCAAGCTTGTTGCCTTCCCTATAAGTGTGTGATATTCTCAGTTCCAGAGAGTCTTTGAGATGAAGAATCTCCTCTATCTGCTCAGCTATACTCCAAGGAGGGTCCCATTTGCAGTTGATTATATTGCTTCGAAGCATAGAATCAGTTTCTAGCCAAATCTTAGTGATGTTATGTGAGTTGGAGTATCTCAACGCTTCTAAGATTGCTAGTGTTTCTGCATCTGTGTTAGTTCCTGGCATGCATTCAGTCCCTAGGGCATATATGAGGTCCCCCTCCTCATTTCTTACACAGTAACCAATGGAGCTTCTTCCTGGGTTTCCTCTTGATGTTCCACCCGTATTGATCTTTACCCATCCTATTGTTGGAGGCACCCAGGTGACCTTTTTGTAGTCCAGCTTTGGGGTGTGATTTTCTAGCTTCTGGATAAGGTCTTGCCATTTATATGGAGCATTGAATCCTGGCTTCCTTGTATGTACCAAATTCTGCAGGGTTATGGAGATTTGATATATTACTCTGCCAGTTGTGACTGATTCCCCATGTTTGTGTCTGTTTCTCCTTTTCCATTATTCCCATATGATGCATGCTGGAATTGCTTGTATTATTGGTTTCAATCTGTTGACCGTTTGTGCGGTCCAATATCTTATTATGGCTTGATGGAAAGTTAGATCCTCAGTTGGGATTCCTGCTGCTTGCATGAAGTATTTCCAGACTTTACTGGCAGTATTTGATGTGTAGAAAAGATGAGTGATGCTTTCCTCTTTTGGTTTGATGCAACACCAGCATTTTGAGGGGAGTTGGTATCCCCACCTTTTAAGAATGTCATCAAGTGGTATTTTGGCTTTCCAGACTCTCCACATGAAGAATGCAATTTTGAACGGGAGCCCTTTCACCCAAATCTTCTCATATGCCAGTTTTGGATCCTCCCTTTTCCTTAAGTATTCCCATGCCGATTTGACTGTGAAGTGGCCTTGATTCTGGAGCATCCAGAAGGGAATGTCCATCATGTTTGCTGCCCCAGGTGGCTTGATTGAGTTTACAATGTATTCTACCCATTCCTGAGGCAGGTGAGCTGTGAGTTGTTGAAGATCCCAGTTTTCACTTTGTATCATGTCATTCACATTTTGGATTGTTTCATCTATGGGAAAATCTAGTGG
>MCJB01000111.1:9835-20154 GCA_002018475.1 Nicotiana obtusifolia
CCCCCCCCCCCCCCCCAAAAAAAAAAAATCCCACCAGATCTAGGTAACAAAATGACCATCTTACCTACACATATCCACACTCACATTGTTTTGGAATTTAACTTATCTAGAGGTCACATGCCTTTGTTAACGTGAACCATAAATTTGGAGGCGAGAAGTATGTAGCACATAAAAATAGGTGCTAACCTTGATTGAGCCATCAGCATGTCCACTGTAAAGCTGGCCATTATAGAAGATGAGCGAAGTTACTGCTCCGCTACGGTTGCTTCCCACCTCGAGAATCTGTGTGTGAACACAAGATATTCTCTGCTCTTACATTTGCAAAGAGAAGCTTGAGTTAGAATGAAGGAATTGTATCATGTTAACATAGTACTGGGATGAAATGGGCCTGATGCAAGAGCAAAATTGCCAGAGGTGACACATCTTTCACATGGATTTTTACTTTGCTGATGCCTTTTATGCTTCTCTGCAGTTCTCTTTTATCCTTGCTCTGCATTTTAGTGAACAAGACACACATTCAAAAAGTAGGTGTCCTATGCAGGGAAAATATCTCTTTGACAGTGGAATTTATTTTAGAATGTTAAGGTTACCGAGCTTGTAATAGTTCTCGCTTGGATGCCTGTTAATACAATGATGAAAATAGGTTATATTGAAGATACTGTTTATTAAGGAAGTTTAATAGGTTCATTTGTATTAGATGTGATGATTGTAGTAGGGTAACTTGCACTCCAAGGTAGACATACTGGTACATACACTTGGTTGCATGATTGTGCTGTTAACATCACATGCAGTCACCAGATGTGTAAGAAAGAAATCTGATGTCTACTTACCCACTTGTTTGGCTGGATATAGTCAGCAACCTTAAGCAATTCTTCTGCCATCCAACTGATACCGGAAAGACGTCTTAGTGACTCTCTAACTCCTTCCGAGAAGTTGACTAACTTTTTCATCCCTATAAGAGTTTTCCTTTTCAGGTACATGTTTGAATTGAAAGCAAGTGTACATAGCATAAAGGTGACATAAGCACATGCTTGATGTGAAAGCAAGTTAACATAGCATATAGGTGATGTACGAGCAGAAAAACCTATGCCTAACCAACATAAAGTAACATGTGATTTTGGGACTATCAAATTAAAGAGAAATTTGTGTATGATTTACTGAGGTAAGATTCAGAGAGATGAGTTCGTTTTGTTTGTTATGTAAATCACGATAGACTGACTGTTTATGAAAGCTTCTTTGCATCTACAGATGCTGCCTATACTCATTCTCCAGCAATCACAAGTTTCTTCAGTTTAGCAACTGTAAGTATTCACTATAGAGATTCCTGAAATTGATGAAACAAAATCACTCTCTTTTGCCATTCAAGGTCTTTTTCCTGGAGGCTCGACTTTCCTTTTTACTAGCTTTACTGTTAGGTTGTCAGCAAAAGCAGTAGAACTAAATTTTCACTAGTTTTCTTGTTTTATTGTAATCAAACTTTCTGATAAAGTTGAACCATAGTACCCTTCTACGCAGACAGTTTGTGAGGCTGTGAACAATGTAACAACCTTCTAATTGTTAAAGCAGCTAAAGGTGTTTCCTTGTTATTATGCAAAATATTGAATTTCAGAGTACTTTTTGGATATTCCAATTTAACATTAATGTATAGTACAACTTTAGAGTATTACCTCTTCCGGAAGTATAATAGTAGATACAAAGACATCCTAATAGCCTCTCTTCAAGCTCCAATCCTGGATGCACAAATTGCTCAATTCTACTAAGTAAGATCTCACAGGCTGCATATCTCAAATCATCTGGGGCTTTCATGATTTCAGACCCAATCCATGCAGTAGTGGCAAGACAGTCTCGGGAAGTGCTCCTCGAGTTGCTCTTAAGTCCTTTCTCTAAAGCATGGAAGAGAGGACTTCCAAATTTTAAGAAGCGCTTTGCTACTTTGCTGCACCATGTCTCTATGCCAACATCCTGCAAGTTTATGGAATCTTTAGAACAGGTAAACGACTTATGTGTGCGGCTGAGCATGAAATATTACATAGTAGCCAAATTGGTCAGTGTAGATCCTAGTGCCTCTAAATATTAAATAGTACAATATAGAGATTTGTTTGTGCATGTTAATGAACATTTGCTTTGGGTTCATAACTTCAGAAACAGCAACTGTACAACTGTAGTTTAGAACCTTATCAAAAAACTGTACAACTGTAGTTTAGAATCTTATCAAAAAACTGTACAACAGCAACTGGAGCGTATAGATTCTGATGCCACTCTCTGAGAACTCTCAAAAACTAAGAAGCACTCTAAATGAGAAAAATCCACAATGCTATGATAGAAATCTAAATATATAAGAATAGGCTAGAGATCAGTGTCCCAAAAAGAGTAGGATAGTTATGAAGCTGAAACCCCAAGGAAAATGTAAATTCTATGTAATTGTTGTTTGAGGACTGTTGAGATAAATCTTAGGTGCTAAATCATCCCTAGCTCTTCTACCTGAATTTTTCTATCAATATCTATATGATCTCAGGCAGCACCAGGTTAAATATTTAAAGCACAAATACCTGTAGACATTGATCTGAGAAGTCAACATTCTTTATCATGTTCTTATGTTGCACTGAAGTTAATCCAGCCTTTTTAAGCAACCATGGTATTGTGTAAGGTTCTCCTGACCAAGAGCACGTTCCGCCAAAATTGGATAGGATGAATGCTGATAGAGCCTGTGTCGCAGAATTCTCTTCACATGTCACTGGCTCAAGTAGGGCTTCCATAGCCTCTTCACAGTATACAAATTTACTGGGTGTTTCTTCCTGAAAATTTGTCATCGTCAAAAGTTCATGGTTACTCATTTTAGTTTGTAAGCAAATGTATAAAATGTATGAATAGGTATTACATTAGTTTCATAGGGGCGGAAACCTAAGTTGCACGGACTCTCCAAAATGCTGCCGCACCCGTGTCGGATCCACCAAAATTGCACTGCTTTTGGAAGATACCGACACACACCCGGCAACAGTTTTGGAGCGTCCAGGCAACATACCCGGTAACAAGATATAGGTAGATTTTCGCTTTCTGTTTATAGAAAGAATGAAAGAAAACATAAACATCTCCAAGTTTTCTGCTTTGTGTAGTGTTCCATGCTAATTTTCTTAAGCTATAAAAGGTAAGTTTCTTTTTATTTTTTATTTTTTTTGTTCTCTTTGTGTACTTCAGTGCCCAATATCATGAGTTTCTTGCTATCCCTGTACGTTTGGGAGATTCTAAGCTCAATGTATGATGTTCTATTGCTGGTGTTTAGTTACACAAGCCTGCTCATTTTATTGTTTGACATTTGTTTTCCAGATACGTTGAAAGGTAACACTTCAATATTCTTACCAGCATGTCTAACTGAAGCAACAAATTTGCTGCCAAAATTTTGTACTCTGGTTGTGAGTTTTGGACGAGGAGCAATAATGCACACATATTGTTGTTGCTTCCGTCTTGTTGTATTTTCTGCAGTACCTCAGTTGCTGATGACCTGATGCAAAACAGATTGACTAAATTATGGAATCTTCTTGATCATATTTTTAACATGTAAACTGAACAGTAGCTTCTGGGAAGTATGCTGTATATGGAAGAAAATATTGTTTATGGTCACTTTGTTCAACTAGGGTGCATACATTCTTCTCTTCTCGATGAGGTAATAATTCGAGTAGTTCGAATTTTTTCAGTCTAGTTCATTCCCAAGAACAAATTATGGTGAATGAAAACCTCGGGAAAAGGTGTCGCTGATTTGCTTCTAAGAACAAAGTCTTAGTTTGCATATTGCATCGCCATTATCACCAGTCTTATGCTGATGATAACCTTCCAGTTTTCATATTCTTGGGAGTCCTTATCTTGATCAATATCAAGGTCATTCCCTTCCACAGCAGATGATAAAGAAATGGTGAATAGTTAGATAGTTCTGTACCTTGGAATTTGCAGCAGTTCATGAAAAAACTCCAATGCAATTGATGTTGCACGCTTATGGTTGCTTCTTAAAAGTGAGATAAATGGGGCCACAGGAGCGTAATGGTTTATGTGTTTTCTGCATTGACCATTGAATTGCATACATCTGATAAGAACAGCAGCCAGAGCAATAATCTCTTCAAGGTTGTTGTTTCTTGAGACATCCAAGAGCCCTGAGAGTACTCTGGGTGAGCTGATCACAGCTAATTGTGTGTCGCTCGATGTATAGTCAAATGCAGTGACTAGTGCTTCCATAATCATCAATGACGCTGCAGGAGGTGTTATCCACAGTGTTGTTAGGCTACATTTGTAACTGTTTGAAGCACACACCACATCCACAAGACATGGTAAAAGTTCTAATGTCCTGATTTCTGCAGGAGATGGGTTTATTAAGTATATAAGTATAGCTGCTTCATGAACATTTTTCTTAAGAGCAGTTGCCAAATGATTCAACTGTAACCCTTTCCTCTTGACATCTTCAACAAGTGATCTGTTCCTTGAAATAATAATTGATAGGATTGACACTGATTCCCGTATCACATGTTCTTCTCTGGATGTTGATATAGCCCTTAGAAGTTGATCAATGATTATGTCCTTTAGCAAAGAATACTTAAGTCCTGTTTTGTTATTCAGTAACTCATATATTGTTGTAAGATCAACTGTATAGTCTTTATAATCCCCAAACTCTTCTGAGAAACATAACTTTGAAATTATTTTCTCAAGTATTGCTGCTTGTTCTTCTTGAGAATTTTCTTTAGCATATTCAGTTATTTCATTTAAGGTCTTCTTGCACCTGTTCTTTTGCCGTGAAGAAATCCTTGGGTACTGTGTTTTGCAGAGCTGATAATCATGTAAAGACATGGACACTGGATATCCATCGGATCTACTATCAATCATCTGTAAGCACTGTTGCATAGTTGCAGCTTCACTATTACCACTCAAATTTATGTGTGTTTTGAGGCTTCTAATTCCTTCTGCTGATAAATCAGTACGAGTAAATGAACCGGAGAATCTTCTGGAGAGTGAGTTAGTTATTTCTACTTGGCTTCCTTCTTTGTGCCTTAATCCAGAAACTTGGGATTTACAAACCAAACTTTCCAAAAACAATGAGGAGCGAGAAGATTGCTGGTTCCTGTATTTTAGTCAGTTGAGTTAATGAATATCAGACCTACTCAGATATCAGGCTAAAGTTTAAAACAGGCGAGTAGGGACTGAACTGATAAAAAGCCTCTGTGTGCTGATTTTCTAGGCTCCAGTTTGAAGTGATTTCCAGGTCTTCTGCGAATTCCTAAATCAGAAAGAAAAAGATGAGATTTTATGCTTATGTGAGTGCATGTTTGTACAATTGTTTACTTTGCAAAGGGCAATTCTTTTCAATTCTCTATTCATGGCTGTCTTTGCCAAGATATTACCTCATGAATATTTTCATTTGCAGAACCGCTGTCGCTGATATCCAAGTAGATTGGTGTCTCTGGCTCAGAATCAAGCAATATATCTTTGAGGCATTTGGTGGTTGAGTTCTTGGGTATTTCTGCTACACCACTCCTTAATTCGGTAATAGCTACCTGATTTTGCTCTATGGACTCGTTGGAGTTGATAATCATCTTTTCTTCCTCATTCTTGGCATCATTTTGGGCATTAAATGGATGCACCTTCTCAAACTGCATTTGTGCTCTGTTAATTTAAAAGTCATACAAACTGACAATAATCAGGAGAATTAGGAACTTCCCCTGACTAAACTTAGAGAAAGGTGAGTAAACAGCAATACCAGTTTTGAATTTAGGACCTGTACATTTCATCATTACCCAAGAGGTGCTCAGACTTAGTTTGTATTTTGTATTATCCAAGAGGATCAGTTATACTTACATTTTGACAGGTGCACCGGTCGTTTCCATGCTTACATAAATTTGAGGATCTTGTGCTTCTGGACTTCTTACTCCTGTTAATCAGAAATAAATTTGGATGAGAATGAGCATATTGAAATTACGAAAAGCGTGATTCTACAATCAGAGAGCTAGGGCAATGTGTTGTAAACTATGGTATCATCTTCATTTTCACTTTCCAGTTCCTTTTGTGGATTGGACATATGAAATTGCTAGACTAATTAAACTTGGTCTTAATCATCCAATCCATTCCTATAGCTCTTTGTTGTCTATGTGTTATGTGAAATTTCGTTATTAAAATTGCTAAATAAATGTAATATGCAGTATAAATTCATGCTGCTGGGCCAGTGGTCATGTCTCCTTTCTATATACAAAGCAACTTTCTACTTCAATATATATTCTGCATATCTAAAACATAGTCCAAGAAACTTACATTATCTGTTCTAATTCACCGTTCCTTAGAGGACCCTCTCCAGAAGACATAATCTGATAATACATCAGCCAAGCTTTATACCGTCTCGCCATTTTTACCATCATAACATAGGCCTCATTTTCGTCAAGATTGATAAAAGATGTGGATTTAAATTCTTTCGAATGTGTTTCCTTCCCTTCATGCTCAAAGCTTAAGATAAACAAACATTGGCAGAGGTCCGTAGCAATTTCAGTGTAAAGAAGCCTTGGGGATACTACAAGAGCTTGAAGAAAATGCATCGCGACCTGCCACTCATCTCCTTGGAGCTTTCTAACAACGGAGAGGTAAAAGTAAGAATAGCCTATCAAATAATTGTTCGGAATTCCGGCTGTTTCTCCTTGCTCATCAAGTGAAGCTGGCACTTGAAGCATGTTCTCTGAATTCTGCAGCCTTGCGTTTCTCTCTTCGCTCCATTTTGCTTGAATTGCTGCTTCTATACTCTCTATCCCCCAATAAAGATTCGACAATATTGATTGCTCGGAGAATTCAAGGTACCCTCTATTACAAACATCAAGCTTTGAACTGCATTTCAAGTTCAAGCATTTCCGAGATTTTGTATCTTCAAGAAATTCAGTTATATGTTGATTGATAACAGCGACGAATGCACGGACTGATTCAAGGTCTAGTTTATCATCGTCATATGAAAAGACAGGAGGGGTAGCAACAGCAGACGAAGAAGATGCAGAAGCCATTGAATTATGTGACATTTTGGCCTCATGAAGAAGAATAAGAACAAGGAGCAAATATTATTTACTACAGAGTGGCTTTTTCTGTATTCTTTGCTCGTGATTGCTGCCTACTTCTGAGGCTTTAGGGGCCCCTCTTTTTTTTTCTTCTGAAAAATATGCTACAGACAAAGATATGGCCGTTGCTCCATTAAAGGAGGGAAAGTTTTACAGAAATAAAGGACAGATGTTTGAGGTTGTTATTGTCTTTACAGTAATAATTAAGAAGGTAATTTTGTCCATTTGCTATCCTTATTCCTAATGTCCATAGTTTGCTATTTTCGGTTAGTTAGAGACTTGTATAGTAATGTAGTTAAGGGTAAGTGTTAGCTGTAAGAACAAATGAAATGTAGATGAATTTAGCGGAGTGTATAGAGATAATTCATATAGCTGACGCCAATCAATTTGGAGAAACAATGTTAGTTAATTAAATCATTGCTATCTATATATTCGTTGAAGCGTTTCCTAATGCTGAGCAGATTGTTAGATTCCTTTTTAATAAATTATTTGGACGGTGCTAAGCGTGATTATAGTTTAATTCTACATTTAGGAGTAGTGCTATATTCTGATATTATCTCTTCCAATTCTAAGTGATAATCCTTTTGTTTATTATTGGCTTTTGGTACCACTGTACAAAAAAGGTGGAATTCTTTAACTTTAGATATGTGGGAAAATTATTGGTGGAAAAAGGTGTTGATATGGTCATTTAATTATTTTAAATCTTTCCCTTTTTGTTATATAGTCATTTAGTTACTTTAAATAATTGCCCCTTTTGTTATATTGGGTAATCTTCTTTACTGGTTCTGTGGCGTGGCATTCTGTGAACTTTGTCGCCTTGTAAAAACTTGCCTGTTAGACACGTACATGCCCATTTTCACACTCTAGCAAAAGAAGAGAAAACCAAAGAAGAAGCTTTTCTGAGAATGCTTTACATTAAAGTTTAAACCAAAAAAGAAAAAAAGAACATGAAGTGGTAAGTAATAATTTCCGTAATAAATAATCTTACACCCTCAGCTATTCTCTAGTAATATCATTTATTATTTAATAATTATCACAGAAAGTTCCTAGTCACACGAAAAAAGAAGTCAAATGCAAAGGCAAGGCCATACGCCCTTTTGGCTCCTCGCAAACTATAGCTCACGTTCAGACATCTAATTGGAGAACAAGGCAACACCCTTGAAGCTCCGGTTGAAAGGGAAGACTTGCAAGGCCGTATGCTCATGGGCGCACTATTCTTAAAAAAGCGCGGGTTGACTCAAAAACTTGAGATATTTAGTTACTAGTGAATGAAAGGTATCATAAGAAATTATAACTAAAATAAGCTTGTCATAATTCTATCAATTGAAAAATTATTTCTTTTCTTTTGTTTTGGGGACATTTTAATATCCGATATCCATCCAACAAAGAACAACTTTTGTTGGTCAATCCCCAAAAAAGATGAGATATTGGAGGAAGGAATTGCATGCTTTTATGACATAGAAGATCTAGCAAGTAATAATCCTTTTCAACCTTTGTATATTGTGGACTATTTACATGCGGAAATCATGACATTCATCATATGCTTTAGAAAATGTTTCCAAAAAGTAAAAGTAACAGAAGTAAAATAAAGAGAAAAAAAAAATGAAATTTTGACTGGAGAACTGAAACTTCATAACAAAGAAAATACCATCTTTGAGATTTTTCAAAGGGGGGACAGTTGACTGGTGTACCGATTACCATGTCCCTTTAACAACTTACAAAATGTTGTTCGCTATCCTCAAAATTAGAAAATCTCTTTAGGAAAAGGAAAGGTCTAATTCTTATTTTTAAAATACTAAAAATTTGATAGAAAAGGCAAAAAACATCTCTAAACGGTAATTTATCGTCCCCTTACTTGTATTATTCCTTTGAAAATATTAGTTCTAAGTAAGATAGTGTTTAATGTCAACCCCTCATCACCACGAGAGGTAAAAGCTTGAGTGATTGGATTTTTTTGTTTTTTAAAAAACAAAGAACATCTACGCAAACTCTTCTTACTTAAGATTAATAAGTATTAGCTTTATCTAACTACAACTCTACAAGCTGATCGAACTAGAGCAAAAAAGTCTGAGAGGTAGATGTTCGTAGATGAAGTATGTACTTGGTCAATTGGGGAAATGTATAATCAATGTTCGGTAACACACAATATCTTTATTCTAGCAGGAAGTATTTCCCTGAACCTTACGCGATACATCAGACTTCTAAAGCCGATACCAAATACTGGATGAGAGATATAGTAAAAAGTCAGAGAATTTACAAAGGCACCATTAAAGAGAAGATCAGAAGAGTATAATAGGAAGGTGGTCATATGTGGTCACATACATATATTAATGAAAGAAGAGCCACATGATAATCGCACTGGATTTTAGAATCTTGACTCCTCAGAAGCCATATACATATCAAAATATTTCACGTGAATTTGCTGGAACCTTCTCACCTATCATATGTACTTTGTCCTACTTTCTGAATTTCTTGAACTCCTTAAAAACAAGAAAAATACTTTTATCTGAAATCCACAAGAAAATACTCTATATCCATCTCGCTTTCGTTATAAAAGAGAATGTAGTTACGGTGTCTTCTATGGAAGAAGATATTCTTAAGTCTTTTTTTGTTTTTCAATATATATTTTGATTGGCTTAAATAATTTAAAATAATATTTTTCTTACGAATTTATTTTTTTCAATTTCAGAAAAATAACTGCCCTGCAAAAATGAGGAGAAATATTTTGCGAAACTCTCCAATTGAGTCTATTATTATATTAGTTAGAGTTGACAAAATATGATTTTTTGACTTTGTTTTCATAGTAGGTAAAGTTCATTACTTTAATATGACAAAAATATCTTTGTGATTTTACTGTTATATTAAGTAAAGTTTAATGACAATAGGTAATTAATTATACATTCACTTTTAATTACTGAAATATTGTTACAAGAAAAAAAAAACCTTAATACAATAAGAGCATTAGCTCCCGAAGTATTTTTCTTTCTTCTTTTTCTTTTGGCTCCCAATAGCTGAGAAACTACAAAAATAAATTCCTCAAAATTACACATAAATTCTTAAAAAAGAAATTGTGGGGCATAAAATCAAAATGTAGGGTGTTTGAGTATGTGAATGGCAAAGTATGCATTATATGAATTTGTTTGATAGGAAAATTCCAATGATGATAGACAAGTCAAGGCTGTCATGAAACAGACTTGACTCAGAACAAGGCAGACTCCTATTGCATTGGTTAGTCCCTTTTTATCCCCTTCT